>JAQIXI010001594.1:0-12993 GCA_034700165.1 Galumnidae sp. Gr-Ori-00277 | reverse complement strand
TAAGTTTAGACAATAAATACTATTCGAGTAAAAGTGACTCAAAAGTCAAAATCAAATACAAATTTTCGAAGGAATTCCTCTATAAATCTGAGGTTAAGATACCGTTTGTGTTATACCTCTCAAATATCGGAGGATTTATATCTCTTTTATTTGGGGTCGCGTTTATTGATATGAGTTCTATCATTAAATCAACTGTTTCGTATATTAAACAAAAGTTATCAAGGCTAAATTTTGAATTTATACTTAAATACATTCGAAAATTAGACTTAAATATTAAAATTAAGAAATTAATACAAAATATCAAAACTTTTCTGAATAAATTAGAGAAATACAATTGGAGGGCAATATTGACATTACTCTCAATACCTATACTTATATATCAAATCTATGAATTAGTGGACACTTATCTTCAGTTCTCAACTGAAGTTGGCATTGATTTAAAGCCTTTGGGAGACTCTGAAAATATAATTCATTTAAATGAATTGCCAGCGATTACTGTCTGTTCGGATAGTATTTTACCTGAACTTCTTTTTAATAATATAACCAAATCAGATTTAATGTTATCCATGTACCTTGATAGTGAACCATTCATTTATACTAAAAATTATCAAAACTCATTGTCATTCACAAACTCTTTCTATGAAGATACAAGAAATGGTTATAACTTTAAATCAAACGATACATTCATTCAAAATCTATTGAAATATTTTATTAAAAAACTTATGATTAGAAACAATAATGATGATAAATTCTCTGATGATAGATTACAATTCTATTATTTCACCGAAACATTTGATGTGAATAATGAGGAAGAGTTTAAAAATAATTTCATTCGATTGAATAATAAAAGAAATGCTAATATTAACTATTCTGTTGGTGAACATATTTTTTATAGAACGATCTGGAGACCACAATATAAATTTACCTGGGATGCAATTTACAATAATTATAATTTATCTGAAAAACAATTTGAATATGAATATTTTGATGAACATAAAATTATGTCACATTTTGGCATTTGTCAAAATTACTTTGATAATTATGAAGAAACAAAAATTCTAAATTTAAATGAATTTACAGCTTTTGATAAGTATTTTCTTAGAATTATTTATCCTTACCATTCCCTTTATTATGAAACTAAATATAATCCAATATATAGAAGAGTTATTATACATTCTTCGGATTCATTGCCTGTACTAACAAACGATGAACTGTTTTTCACTGAAACTGTATTTACAAAAAAGTCCGGAATTTTGGTTGAAATACGAAAATATGAATTCGAAAAATTGGAGAAACCCTATGAAACGAATTGTCAAAACTATGGGAACAGAACTCGTTTCTATTGTCTCAATGAATGCTATTTTAATCAATATATGAATTATGAATTGAAATGTATTCCAAACTCTAATAGTTTATATACTTTTGTAATAAACGGTTCAAAACCTGAGAACAAACAACAATTCTGTTATACAGAAAACGAAGAATTTGTCAAAAGTTTGAATATAAAAATCATTAAAATCTGTAGTGAAAAATGTCTGGAGTCGTGTCGAGAGTATTATTATCCAACTTTTTATCAAACAATTCAATCAAATGAAAATCCAACTTTATATTATAAGTTTGTCTTTAGGGATAATTATAATATCAAGATAAAATACTTACCCAAAATGACATTTTTCTCTCTTTTCATTAACATCGTAAACATATGGAGTCTATGGCACGGAATAAATGTTAAAATGTTACTCAATTTTATTAATCAATACTTAAAAATTACCAAGATCATATCATTTATTTTAAAGTATTTTAAACTATTTCTCAGTATTAGGATTATCTGCAGAATTCAATGGCTTTTCTCTCACATATTTATAAACAAATTTAACTTGGTGCTTAAATTTCCCATTAGAGAAATTAGTAAAAAATTAATGAAAATTAAATACAAATTTAAAATTAAAGTTAATTTCCAGGTAAGTTAGTTAATCATTTATTTATTTATTATTTAATAACCTAGTTAAATTTTTCCCCACATTTTACAGATTTTGTCTAATATATTACTAACACTTTTCTTGATCTATCATTTATTTGAAGAAAGCAGAAAATTCTTTAGTTTTAATAAAATCATAAGAATTGATATCAGAGACAACCAAATGGATGACAACTATCCCTACATTACTCTTATTATTCTACACAAAAAGGAAAGAAATCTTATGATTAAACACTTAAAACAATATTCAAATAATGAAAATGTTGAGGAAATAGATATACCATTATTTTGTGACATTCAGACAGAAGAGAATAATTTAAGTCTATATTACACTCGATGTGAAACTTTTATTAATAATACACTCAAACAATTTGATCACTCATTTTGTTATCCAACAAATTCTAGAGAAATTAAATTACCTCAAATTCTTAGTCAATACAATATTAACTGTGATTCTAATATCAAAACATATAATGAATTTTTCTGCATTATAACAGATCCCAGGGAAGTTGTCTATTCCAATAGGATCAGTCATAATTTCATGAATTGTTCGAATAGTAATAATAATACCATAAAAGATATATTGAATCGAAAACTAATCCAAAGGTTTGAGAATAATATCGATATTTATTTTAAAGAACAAAATGGAAGGAAATTATTTTTAAGCAATATGTCCTCACTTATATTAGGATGGTATTATAAGAGTTATGGAATAGGAGAAGATATATGGAACGAAAATGGTTTTGATTTAAAAACAACTTTAACTTTCAAAATCAATTTGAATTCAAATAAACTTGAGAGAAACTCCTTTGAGATTTTAAATATTTTTCATAAATTATTTAAAGATTTTGAAAATATCAAGCAAATTTTAATACATTCACAGCCAACTCCTGATTATAATTCATTGTCCACTACTTCAGCGGATTTCAAACCAATTTCTGAAAATTATAGTTTAGATCTGACGAAGACTTTATACAAGTTTTTAGATTCAAATAATTGTTTTGACTATTCTTTGAAAGATAGTAAACCCTTTAATTCCAGTTCTCATATTCAGTGCTATAGAAATTGTTTAAGAAATTATGCAAAACATCTGAACAGTTGTGTCCCACTTTTTATCGACGAATCAATTAATGAATTAGATTTCAATACGAATAACACAACTTTTTGTAATTATTATCAGTTAATTGACTTTCAAACAAAAGTCAAAGAAAATAAAATGAAGAAAAAGTGTCTCAACTATTGTCCGAAAGACTGTTTAACTGTTGAATACTATTCAGATTTACGAAGAACTGACTCACAAACAGGAAATGACTTTTGGTATAATTTGACAGAAAGTGAGAGATATTACAAAAAGAGTTTGATTTGGGACTCAACACAACCTATGATTGTATACAACGAGGAGTCTGTGATGTCATTCACTGATTATTTGTGTAATTGTGGCGGACTTTTTGTCCTTTGGTTTGGCTCTAATGCAAAGCATTTTATTATTTTATTAATTCGAAGCCAGTTTTGGGCAAAAATTTGGTCAAAAATCAGATAATATAATAAAAGCAAATCATCAATTATAGACATTGGCCATGAATGATTTACCTTGTTCTAACAATAAACTTACTTAAATACTGTTCTAAAATTTTTTTATTCAAAGCTATTACAAATTGTTAAATATAATAGTGTTAAATAGAGTGCATTTATACCAAGTTTATAAATATTTTTATGTGCATTAGTAAGATATGTGTAAGTTTTACTTATGATTAAAAGTTAAGGAACGAACTTTTTTCACACTTTACAATTTCAAAGTTAGTGCACTTAATTCACGAATGAACCTGGATCACTTTTATCGGATACATTTTTGATAAATTATTATTTTTATTGAATGGCTTTCGTTTCGTTTACTTATTTCTGATTCATTTTATTAAAGTCACACTTTTGTTGTGTTTTACATTTGATTTAAAAGTTTTGATTATTAATTGTTTTAATTCAGTTTAAAATTTACGGATATTTTAGGCAAAACTGTTAACTTATAATCGAAGTAAGTTTTCTAATTAAAAATGTTATTAACTTTTGATTTATTTTAAGTAAAAATGGAATTAAAGTACAAAGAGTTGGCAGTCATTGAAAGTCATTTGTTTTTACAAATAAAAAAATTATTTATTTTCTCTAAATTTGATGCCTCGGAAGTCATATTCACCACAAATAGTGACGAAGTCTTTGGATTTGGATCTAATAAAGAAGGAAGACTTGGTTTGGGTCACAACAACTCTGTTTCAGAGCCGACACTTATTCCTGAGTTGAGCTCAAGACAAGTGATTAATATTGAATTCAGTTCCAATAGTATGGTCGCATTAACTGAAACACATGAAGTCTATACCTGTGGTTATGACAAATGGGGATATTTAGGTAATGGAAATGGCGGCAGAACATATCGGAAGCCACAGAAGATTAATATCAGCGAAAAATCATTTGTTGCCATTAATTGTTGTATAGACAGTACTTTTCTGTTGACTGAAGACAATACTGTTTACTGGTTCGGAGACCTTAACTGTAATTATAATTATGTTTGGTGTCCAACAATTGTTGATTTTAAGGAAAAGAAAATTATTGACATTTCGTGCGGTAGAGGCCATATATTAGCTCTGACTTATTGCGGAGAAGTCTATTCCTGGGGAATCAATACTTTCGGTAAATTAGGTTTGGGTCACAATAAGGATAGTTCTTCCCCTCAAAGGATTCAAATGAACGAAGAACTCAGTTTCCGAAAGATTTGGGCCGGACTTAATCACAGCCTTTTATTAACAAAGAGTGGAGACATTTATTCTTTCGGTTATAACAATGAATATCAATTGGGAACAGGAAATGACACTAATAGTAGTATTCCCTTGCTCATTGTAGCAAATTGTAAATTCTCTGATATTTTTGGGTTTGAAA
Source organism: Galumnidae sp. Gr-Ori-00277 (assembly GCA_034700165.1). NCBI lineage: Eukaryota > Metazoa > Arthropoda > Arachnida > Sarcoptiformes > Galumnidae > Galumnidae sp. Gr-Ori-00277. The sequence continues at coordinate 8,090 of JAQIXI010001594.1, read as the reverse complement.
ACATGTCAATGGCTTTGAGTGAATGCTATAAAATATATATTTGGGGAAAGAAAACAAACCTTATTCTCAATATAAGTGGATTTCAAGAGACGATCGATATTTTTAGTCCAAATCCGTTCACTTATAAACCACTTTCACCGGAAGATGTGTTACTTTCTAACAAACCTCTTGGTCGAATAACTAAAACAATGGCCAAAGCATTCAATAATCCAACGAACTCTGACTTAAAGTTTAAACTTAAACGTAAAGGAAGTGAAAACACTTTTGGTTACATTTATTGTCACAAATGGTTTGTCGAACAAAACTCTAAATATTTTGAAAAAATGTTTGCAAACAATTGGACTGAAAGTCAAACGAATGAAATTCTAATCGATAACTACACATATGAAGCCTTTTATCAATATTTGAAATGTCTTTACACCGATTCTATTGAAACGCAAAACATTGAAATAATTATCGAAATGTTGTCAATCACTAATCAATATTTAGATGAAGAGATGAATACAAAATGCCTTCAATTAATTAAACCACAAATGAATGTCGAAAACGTCTGTACTTTTTATAGTCATTCCCTCACTTTTAAATCCAAAGAATTGGAAGACTTGTGCTTTGAATTTATGTCAGAAAATATTGAATTAATTATAGAAACCGAAGACTTCGATAAATTGAGTGCCGTTTTTGCCAAAGATTTCTTTAAAAAATATTTTAAAAAGTAATTGTATTAAACACTAATGTTTTCTAATAAATTCAATATTTTATAATTAATTATAACTAAAAATTTTTTAAAATTAATAAAAAAGTCTTTTTCTGATAACAAGTTTTAATTATTGAGTGTTTTCTGTTATCTATTGTTTGTCTTAAATACTCATTTATTTTTAATATCAAGCACAACTTCAAGGTTAGTGAACTTAATTCACGGATGAACCTGTATAAATTTTTGATAGATGATTATTTTTATTGAATGGCTTTCATTTCGTTTCCTTATTTCAAATTAATTTTATTAAAGTCACACTTTTTGATGAGTTTTCCCTTTTATTTAAATTTTTTAAATCAATAAGTTTTGGTTCATAAATAACTCTATCCTTGATATCATGTCTCAACTTATTACTTTTTTAAACTAGGGGTTCATTTTTATTTTTCATTTAAATAACTTAAACGGAATAAATTTTATTTATTTTAACATTTAACAAGTCTTATCAAAATGTGTTGTCAAGCAACTTTACAATTGTATTGCTTTACATTTGAATTTAAAATAAAATGAATTTATAGTTAAAATTAAATATATTTAAAAGTATAATAAAATTCCATTTTTAAAAATAACTTTCTTTTTAATTTTGACATGGTAAAAAATTATTCAATTTATTAATCTTGTCCAAATGATTTTATTTATATTTTAATTGTATTTCTTAACCTAATCTTATCTCAAAACAGTTGTTATGAAACCTTTGTCTTCAGTATTAAATAGAACTCCATTTTAGTAGTTAAAAAATATTAAATAATTTACCAAGAGATTTTTCTTAAAGATTAATAATTAAAATGGAGAATATTTTTGAAAGTTTTAAAATTTTTAAAAATATTAGTGAAGGAATAAAATAAAACAATTAATTATTTCATGTTTTCTATGATTCGAAAGGATATAATGTATTGTTTGTTATAAAAGAAGACAAAGTGTTTACGTGTTGTGATTACATTAATTGATAAAATTAAAGTCAATTAATAATATAATTAAAGTAAAATTTTATATTTTTATAAATTTTATTCTTTTATGAATTATTCATATTTCCAACATGTTCAAATTATTATTCTATTTATTTAACTATTTATTTCATTTATAAGTTTATGTGTATTTAATTTCTTATAAGGATCTTATCTCAAAAGAGATGTTATGAAACCTTTGTCTTAAAACTTAACGAAAACTCCATTTTATGATTACACAAATTGAAAAGAATTTGATGAAATGATCTTTTTTTAGAGATTAATAATAAAAAATGGAAAATATTTTTGAAGAATTTAATGTTTTTCATAATATTAGTGAAGAAATAAAACAAAACATTAAATTATTTCATGTTTTTAATGACTCGAAAGGATATAATGTATTGTTTGTCACAACAGAAGACAAAGTGTTTACTTATTGTGATTACAGTAATTGTGGTTTAGATAATAAACAAATAGTGAATAAACCAAAAGAATTAGAAGAACTCAATCAGAAGAATATTCAACAGTTTTTCATCGGAGGATCGTTTGTGTTGGGACTCAACAATAATGGAGAGTTGTATGGGTGGGGACACAACCATTTCGGACAATTGGGTCGAGGCTTCTATAGTAATACTAAAATGTTTTTAAAACCAGAACTTACTATTATTCATAACGTAAGTTATTTTCCTATTTATTAAAATTAAATAAGCATGATCATTTGAATAGCAATCTAAAGTGGTTGAAGTTAGTTGTGGTTCAAATCACGTATTGGCACTCACTTCAGATGGAAGTGTCTTTGGATGGGGTGATAACTCTTTTGGACAGATCACTTGTGAAGAGGGTTCGGGTGAAATTATTAATTATATGAAACGTGGAATTCTAACCCCAATTCAAATTCATTTCACTCAACACTCTATTCGTTCAGTTTATTGTTGTTTTGACTCTTCGTTTGCGCTGACGACTGACGGAAAGGTTTACAGTTGGGGTTCAAATGATTTCTTTCATTTGGGACTAAATGTTGAGAATAGAATAGTTAATGAGAAAAATATGTTAGACATAGAGAATGTGGTCTCAGTCTGTGCTTCAAAATATAATTCATATTTCCTAACATTTGAGGGGGAAATATATTTCTGTGGTTTATATGAAGACAATAATAGAAAATCATTACAAAAATCACCTAAACTCTTGAGCAGCGAAAGTTTATTCTCTTCAGTTTATTCAATATATTATAAGAACTATTCAATCGAAGATAGCGATGCAATTGTTTCGGTTTTCTCAGAGGAATCGGTTTATGAATTATTTGGAAATAACTTTAAAAAATGTGACGAAAAAACATTTTTTGACTTATATTTCAGAAAATATGGGATCACATTTAAAACAATTCAAATAAAACCAAATTTTAATGGAATAGAATTTTCAGATCATTTCCAGTACACAAAATTACATGAAATAAATAATCGGTTTGAATATATGTTTACAACAAAATGTGAATTAGGTAGGGGTGGCTTTGGAAAAGTTTTCAAAATGGATGACATATTCGGAAATATATTAGCACTGAAGAGTATAAACATGCAAGGTAATTATCTAGTCAATAAAATCGGGCGCTTCGGTTTTTTTTCTCTTAAAGTATTCAAGCCAGATCAAATCTGTAAAAAGTTTTGTGAAGATTTATATCTTTTAAGATATTTCTAATATTTTGTGTTATTCCGAAATCTATGTCACGTGACTCATCATTAAAAATTTGGAACGATAGCAAGGATATAGTCACATATCACATCTTGAAACGTATTAAGAATATTATTAAGAAGTATATTATAGAGGAATAGTTGTAGTTTACTATGATATCAAGATCACTTTAATCGGTTCACAGACAAAAAAAGCATCTATTAATTTTTATATCACTGTTATAGGTAGAAAACCATTAGGAAACCAAATAAAAATTTAGATTAATTGATTCCAGAAATATTTTATGGTATTCCAATAAAGGATATTAAGTGGAGTAATTTTGTTGCTTGGCAAAATTTTATTAAACTTAAAAATCGCTATATAGTGTTAATTTTGAAAAAATTATTTTAAATTTTGCACTCTTGTGGCTTTATTTTAAGTCTAATCAAAATATGCCAGACAATAAAATTTTTCCACATAGTATCCCATAATGGAATATTACTTGATATTTCGGAAATCAATTGATCTATGATTTTATTTGAGTTTCCAATGGGTTTTTTGCCAAAAACAACAACACAAGAATTATCACAGAATTTTTATCTCTTGACCGATTTAAGTGCTTATGATTTCATAGTAAACTAGTGCTCTTCCTTCATAATAACCAATTAAAATATTCTTAATTTTTTTCAAGGTGTGACCTGTGACTATGACTTTGCAAATGTCCCAAATTATTTTAATAATGAATCACGTGACATATTTTGACATAAAACAATATGCTATAAATATTGATCTTCACAAAACATTTTAAAGATTTGATATAGCTTGAATACTTTATGAGAAAATAAAAAGACCGAGGCGCCCGATTTAATTTAATGACTAGATAATAGAATATTAGGCAATATATAAATACAAAATTTAATTTTGTATATTTCATCAAGAACACAATTTAGACCAAGAAGATGTTATGAAAGAAGTCGGTATACTTTCAAAATGTAACTCAAAATATGTGGTTCAGTATATCGACCACTGGTTTGAAAAAGTGTTTGTTTACATTCAAATGGAATTGTGTTCCGAAAATCTCCAGAATATTATTCAACAAAAACCTGTGTTTTTCAAAAGAGGCACAAATATACCGATGGATTGCGTCGAATATTTCGTTTCGTGTCATTTGTTTAAAGAGTTGTTAGAATGCGTGCAATACTTACACGAATCAAATCCTCCAATATTGCACAGAGACCTTAATCCAAAAAATATATTAGTTATAGAAAATCCTATTAATGGATGGTTTTTGAAATTATGTGACTTCGGATTAGCAAAATTTTCCGGATTAACTCTAAAATCTCACACTGAAGGACAGGGAACACCAACTTTTATGGCACCTGAAATATCAACCGGTGAATATAATTCTAAAGTCGATATCTATAGTCTGGGAGTTATTGCTACTCATTTATTTCAAATAAAAAATATTTCCAAGTATAAAAGTTTACCGTGTATATAAATTAATCTTTTAAATTTTATTAATTTACAGACCTGGGAATATATTCGATTGTATTGAAAGAACTTTATCGAGTAAATTAATCGAAAGCATTAAATTAATGATGAATTCACCTGATGAACGACCAAGTTGTTCTGAATTGTTAAATTCTTTTCCAAAATGGATGATAAATATAGAACTCAAATATATTTATCAAATTGTAAATAATTATTCTTCGGGGTTTTTTCAAAATTTTATTGAAAATAAATTTCCCTTGGTAAATATAACAAACTTAAAAAGGGAAAAATATTTAGATGAAAAGTTTATCGAAGAAAAGTCACAACAAATTATTGAAACGTTTCGATATTTGATGAATGAAAGACATAATAATAAAGTGATTAAAACGATTAATGAATTGGAAATTGAAGAAAAGAAACAAACAAATGACATGTTGTTAACAAACTTAAATTTTGAAACCATTCATAACAAAAACAATACAAATTTTGAAGTGAATGACAATTTGGAAATGAAGGTTCAAATGAAGGATTATTATTAATTTTTACGAACACTAAAGATTGTTGTTTTACAGGACAACCATTTGTTGGAATTCGAAAATTTTATTCAAATTTTCAAACACATAACAAGTGATGAATTAAATAACAAACTTATAGCGCTTATCAAGAGAAATCAAGGTAACTTTTATATGAAATGAGTGTTCCCAACTAAAAAATTTAATAAATATCAAGATTCAGTATCAAATGGAATATATTCTTTTAGTTTAGAAGAGGGTAAACAAACTAATAGAAAGTTTAACGAAGAAACCTCAGCACAAATTATTGAAACATTTCGACAATTAATGAATGAAAGACTTAATAAAATGATAAAAACATATAAACAATTGGAAAATGAAATAAAATTCATTGAAAATATTTATACTTTAAAAGTTGAGCCAATAAAATGGGCTGAAGAATGGCGAACGCAAATAATTAATTCAAAAATTTATGCCAAGGTAATTATAATTTTAATAAAATATCCTTTAATTTAATATCAATTTTTTTTATTTAATTTTTAGATCGTTTATGATTTGGATAAATGCAAAGAGTATTTTAAAAATTTACTAAATGAAAAATGGAAAAATAAAATAATTGAATATCAAGATAAGTCTATTGAAAAATATAAGAACAAAATAGAATTAATTTTTTTAGAAAATAAATTTAATTCAATAGAAAAGTTTCGTAAATTAATTGAAGAAAATACAAACGAAACCTTCAAACAATTTGATCTCAATTTCAATATAACCGATGGATTCCTAGATAATTATTCTATTATTAGTGAAGAATTTCTAAAACAATTGATTGATGTCAATGAAAATCTTTATAAATATTACGAGAATTTTATTCAAAATATTGAAGAATATGATCAAACAATTAAATTATTAATTGAAAAGAAGATTAAGAAAACAATTAATGATATCTTTAAAATTAAATTAACTGAAGACAAATTAATTCAGTATCACATTAAAGGAAAGAATAGTATTTTTGAGAAAATGGATATAAAATACAATAATCATAAATTCAATGATAAATTTCAAAATAAATTCGATGAACTTTTGCAGCCAAAGCAACAAAATTATAGAATTGTCTTCAAAAGTTTAGAAAATTATTTAAATGAATGGATGAAATGTTTGTCCGAAAATAGCTTTATTACTGATACCAAAAATATGAACAAAATCCTAATTCAACGAAGTACAGCTCATTTCAATGTCTGCAATCCATTTTTAAGAGAAAATTCTGAAGAACTTTTCAAAATTATTTTCCCGGAAATGGAACGAAAAAATCAATTTAAAAAAGAAGAACTTCAGAAGAATTATAAAACCCTGTTTTCAAATGCCATTCAATTTTATGAAATAAAAATGAGTCAAAGTTTTAAAAAAAGACTTGAATATGGAATTAATATCGACTTAAATGCTATTCACAATTACAGTAGCCGTTATATTTATGATTATGTCGAGGAAGAAATTAATAAAATTAATAATTCAAAGGTTTTATTAGATGAATATCAGTTGAATTTTTCTAAACAAATCAATTCAAGAAAATCTAAATATGAGAGCGCTTTAGATCAGATCTGAAATTATATTAACGATTGGGTCAAACAATTAAACGTAAATCGTTTTATTGATGAAGAGGTTATGATTGAATGGAATAAATTACGAATTAAGTGTATAACAAAAAGTGATGATAAAGAACTCGACACTATTGTTGAGACACATTTGAACAGAATATTTGAAGACTTATTGCAAAGGAATGAGGAAGTTCTTAAAAAAGAGAGATCTATTTCTGAAGAAATCATTTATTCTGCGTCAAAATTATTTGAACAAAACTTTGACCAAAAGTTGAGATCAGGTTTTTTCAACCGAATAGATGTGAATCCGATGTTTGAAAGTCTTTTGAAATACACATTTAATTCAATAATAAAGAGATCTCATTTCAATGAATATCAAAAGGATTTGGAAAGAAATTGTCTAAAATTAATAGAAGAGAGACTCCGAAAATATTTGGAAAAAGCATTTCAAATACATTTTGAAAATTCAGTTAAAGTTAAGAATATTATTTTACAATTGATTGATACTTCTATTACTTCATATGAAAGTCAAATGCAAAGCATTATTAATTCAGGAACTCAAATGAGAAATGAATTCAAAACAAATAGTGATTTAACCACAAAAAGAATTATTGATAATTTTAACAAACAAATGGAAATTATTGAAGAGTTGCGATATTTTTCTGAAGAATTTTTCCAAAAGCTTTTGATAGAAAATAATGAAAAAATAGAAGAAAAAATTAACGAAAAGGAAATACATTTATTAAAGTTTGTTCAAAAGAATGCAACAAAAGTGTCATCACTCGCAGTATTTTTGAGAAAATTCATATAAAATACAAAATCCTTCAAAATATGCATAAATTTAATGAAAGATTTTTAAAAAATTCAATCAATTTTACAACAAAACAATAAAATTGTGGAATTGTCTTCGAAATTATAGAAAAATATTTGAATAAATGGATGAAATATTTGTCCGGAAAACATTAACTCTTTTTTAAGTTTAAAATCCATTCGTAAAAAAATATTCCGAAAAAATTTTCAAAATAATTTCCTCCGAAATGGAAATAAAGAATCAATTAAAAACAAGGTTTGAGGGCAAAGCCAATAGACACTACATTTATGGGTTAATACTTGTAGAAGTAATATAGTAGTATTA
>JAQIXI010001593.1:0-12993 GCA_034700165.1 Galumnidae sp. Gr-Ori-00277 | reverse complement strand
ATTACTCAGGGACACCCCCTCTATCCATTTCTGCAATAATCTCAGATGGCGTATCTCGGGGGAATCAAATGCATTACTGTGATTTTTCTTCTTTATGATTGGCTCGAATACAGATTTTTAATCCTATCCTCACATCAAAATCATATCATAAGTTATATGAATAGTTTTTATAAACTATTAATTTATACATTTTCCAACTCTAAGAGTGGTTTATCGCAAACAAATTCATTCTTATATTGAAACTCAACTGTTGAGGTCTACTTCAATTTAGACTACAATTTTTTTGAACAAGGTCATAGTTCAAGCTAAACTTATGTCTAACTTGTGATCTCATACTTAAGTTCCTTTTGAATACCAATAGAAATATTAGTAATAAATGTAAGTAAAAATATGTTTGATTTGAATAAAGAGATATTTTTATGAATTTTCGAATCACCTATTTAAATTAGAACCTAGGTATACATGTATTTTGTTTTTCAATAATATAATTTCATATAACATTATTAATTCACATAACAATAAAACTCACTGTTCTATCTTGGTACAAATACACTGATTTATTTGAAATTAGCCCTTGGTCAATATACTTAATTAGTCAGTGCATTCACTTGACATTCAGTGACTCATTGATTCACTTTATGCTAACATGAGATATTGAAAGTGAGAAAGGTACAGAATATTTTTACAGAGGATTTCCCTCCAAACTCAAACCTTTGGTACCTTTCTATCTAGGATCGCAAATAAGGGGTATTACTTATTTACTCCCTCCCCCTAGATCGAAGTATCGGATAAATACCCCCATGGGATTTTGAAAATTTAGTATTACATCTATGAGCAAGCACTAAGTCTGTCGAAGTTTTTAGGATCCAGAGTGGGGATACTTCCCTGAAGATCGAGGTCTTTTGCCATGTTAGCTTTTTATATTATATAGTGTATATACATTTAACGAAAAAACAGGAAAATTATTCGGAAGTCTTACTTAATCTTAATAAGTTTTGTCAAATAATTTTCAAAACCCTGATTTCTTTTTAACCAAACTTATCTAGTTTAATTTCCATTAAACAATTGAAATATCTTGCTCAATTTTTTTAGTGAAGTATACAAAAATGAATTATTTTAAATATTATACAAAAAGTATTAGTTAAATCACAAAATGCTGAAAACACTTTTGGAATTTTTGAAATATCTTTGAAGTGTTTTCAAAGAGCCAGGATGATTTGTCAACTTTCAACTAAATTTTTGTTTACTCTACAAAAACCATTAAATCTCAAAAAATAGCATGGTGATTTTTAAATTCTAAAAATTTGTAAATAAGAATAAATAATAAAAGAGTTGTAAAAAATTGATTTGAAAATTTCAACTATAACCTTGCAGCTAGGTCCTAGCTAAAATATCATGCAAATTTTCTGAATTATTCCCCTAAGTTTTGCGTTAATTGTATAACAGTTAGTATATGATAGCTATTGGGGTCCCATTTTAGCATAAAGTCAAACAAATGGTATTAACAAAAATTTCACCCCTTGTGGCTAAATAAGACCTGGTTTAGAAAATTTAAATATATAAAGTTCAAAATTTTGAAAATTAAAACTCCCTTTTTCTTCATCTTTACTTAAAAACTTTAAGGTAGGACATTTGAGAAAATAATCAATTATTAGAAAAATATACTAGGTAGTTTAAATATTTTTTATCTTCATAAAATCCAGACAAAACCATAGTTAAGGTTTAAAGTAATTTTGTTGATATAAGTATTAGAAGAGATATTCGAATGAATAGCCTCTAATTTTTACCCGTATTGTATATATTTACAGTGGAATCTGGCAGCTGTGCATGAGCAAATGCACAAGAAAACCTTATACAACTCAGAGCATTCACAACAGAGAACTTAAACTACCTAACATATAGCAGGTCCGCCCAAACTATCATTGAGTTTACACACAAAAGGAAAATATACAGGAATTGACAACTTGGATATTCTACTGCATTGATATTTGACTGGATACAATTTTCTATAGACTTTTTCAAAGTTAAACAATGAGTTTATTTTTATTTTTAGTTATTCGGAGACCAAAGGGTTTCTGACTTCAGAAGTATAAGAGGGAGAAATAGGAGGTATAACGGGATAAAAATGCAAAAAAATTTGTTTAAAAATCATTTTTACTGATTAACCATTTTATGTGTTGTCAACAATTTTTATCCACTGCTTTGCTTTAATGACTTAAAAAATTGCAATTTGTTGTTGTCATAGACTCTACAAAAATCTTTATTTTTGAAATTTTGGAAATTAAGTTTTGTTTGAGTTTAAATCTTAAATACAGGAATTTCCTGTAGTTGTGTCCTCGATTAAACGAAAAATATGTTTTCTTTTCCTAGATTATCTAAGAGTGGTGATTACTCAGGGTGGGTATTTTTCTAATTAGAGTATATATTGTCAGATCCTCAGAAAGCTTTTTGGTTTACCTATAATTGGTTTTATCACTTTTTTCATTTCAGTGAGTATTAATAATAATAATAATAATTTGGTTGACTTACCTCTTGAATAGATTTTTGTACAAATATTAAGTTAATTAAAGTTATATTTAAAACTATAAAAACTAATTTCAAAAGTTTTTCGCTCATAATTTGAATAACATTTTGAAATTAATCCGATTTATATAACTATTAGTTAACAAAAATTGAGTAAAAGATTTGAAAAAATTTTGTAAATAATTAGAAGATTCGGTTTTACATTAGATTTACATTATATTCATTGCTATTCATTATATGTCGAGTCTTGTGTTGGACCAAAAGAACTGTTCACTGCCTCAGAGCTATTTTTATGACGTGCGCGAAACAGTTAGAAGAAGCACAAGACAAACCTCCTTCTTCTTGTCCGCACCTAAATGTGGTCTGAGAAGAAGGAGGGCTTTGAACAGATTGGCGCACGTGATAAAAATAGCTCTGAGGCAGTGAACAGTTCTTTTGGTCCAACACAAGACTCGACATATAATGAATAGCAATGAATATAATGTAAATCTAATGCAAATCTAAATCTTATAATTATTTACAGATTTTATACAAATCTTTGACTCAATTTTGTTAACTAATAGTTATATAAATCGGATTAAATTCAAAATGTTATTCAAATTATGAGCGAAAAACTCTTAAAATTAGTTTTTATACTTTTTGTTATAACTTTGATTAACTTAATAGTTGTGCAAAAACAGATTCAAGCGGTAAGTGAACCAAATTATTACTATTAATACTCATCGCTTCCATCACTTTCTCTTTCATTTCTATTAGTTTTGTATTAATTTTGAATATTTTAGAGGTTTTCTAAATAATATAAACTATTCAGTAATTTATTTAAATGAATATAATATTTATTAAATCTATAAATGAGTAAAAATTAGACAAAAATTAGAAATTTATTTTAAAACAAAATTCATGTCTTAATCTTTGGTCAAAAATGTTGTCATTAGAGTAAGAGTACAACTCTTCAATATATAGGATATGCTGTGAATGGAATTTTCAGCTGAAAAACTGTCATTTAGTACATTCTGTGTATTTAGTACTATAGTAGTGACAACGCCTTCTTCGCCCGCGGGTCAGTGCAGAGACAGACTATTCATAAATCTTTCTTCTTTTCCCTTTGACTGACAAATAATACGAACCATTCAATTGAAGTAAAGTATTTGACAATTTCATTGAGACAGTTCTCGAGGTCTTACTTAACAACTCTAAGCACTGAAATTATTTGTTATATCAAAAGCAAGAAATAGTTTATCGATTTTTTTTGTTAATTTTTTCAATTAAAGAGTGATTTCTAGGCGTCAGATATGAGTTATGTTATTTAGACTGAAAGTCGGACACTAAACAGATTGAGCTCTATTTGGAAAAAACACAAACGAGTATAAGTTATTTGATTCCTTTCAATCCTAAGTAAGTCATTGGGAACTCACAAAAAGTAAAGAATTTTCAACAAAACTGAAAGAAACCGAAAAAAGAAAAATAGTTTGGACTGAAGACAATCATTTTGTAGATTTAGTTTAGGGAAAGCAGAGAGAGTTCGGCAAAGAATGTCAAACATTAGTGTCTGTCATTGAAACCCAAACCATTGCAAAGGAATAGCACAACACAACCAACTAATCTGTTTCTTCCGCTTCACTGTTTCCACTTTTCTTAGTTTTTGTGAAAAACTTTTCAAATGTTTTGATTCATTCCTTAAAGTTTTAAAATAATTCTAAATTTGTTTCTTTTATAAATGAAAATAAATTTTAAATTCAATTATCGCTGAGTTTCTTGACTTAAGTAAACAAAAACTTCAAAGAATTGTTTTAAAGAATTTCAGCCCAAAAGAGTTCAATAATTTTATATAAATTACAACTTTTATTGAAAGAGTTGACAGATTTCAGACTATTCTAAACTAAAACTCTTCCCTACGATTGTCAGGAATGACGAAAAACTGATCTAATCTGAGTATTAATGAGGGACTGAAATGTGAGAATGTGAGGGAGGGAGAGAGAGAGAGAGAGAGAGAGAGAGAGAGAGAGAGAGAGAGTGAGACCTTTATTATAAAAGTCTACAATCAAATGATTAGAAAAAAATGGAATCACTTTTTTATCCTTTAACTTATGTTTTGATAAAAGTAGTAAATATTTAATGAATCCGATTGTGTGATCCCCGGAAACATTAGTCAAAAAGAAAAGGCATATTGAGCTCCAGAATGAGGCGTTCGTCAGCACATTGCTATCGTTTGATGCCTTTCCTTAACGTTTTGTTTATTTTGATAGACTTCCAGGAAAAGAATGTTGAATTCAACGATGCGCTCGCATTCGATTGACTCTCTCTCTCTCTCTCGCACTCACTCACTCTCTCTCTCTCTGCTTTTTTGTTGCCTTTAAGTTAATAATTGGCATAAATTCATAGATATTACAAATAATACAAATCGACTGAAATAACTTTATATTCATTTATTGAATGTAATTCCAAAAAATATTATAAACAAACAAAAGTGTAATTATATTTTTCTCAAATAATTAACGATAAGAACAGACTTTCAGACACAGAATGGAATTTTCTACTTAAATAAACCAGATTTGCATTCAATACATATGAATCATTACTTATATTTATATTAACAAATGATTTTGTTTTTTAATCTTTAAAAGTTTCACTAAAATTCGTTAAATTTATCCCAAATTAATAGAACTAATCTTTTAATAAAAAAAAAAAGTTTTTCCGAAAAATCTCTGATTTCTTAAAAAGAAGTGATTATGAAAGCAATGAATACTTCAATTCATAGGAATATATTTTTAGCGCTTCAATGGTTAAAGAAATCCATCAAATCTTGAAATGACATTAAATTTATTTGTTTAAACACGAATTGCTTCCATTTTATTAGTTTTTGTGAAATTTTTCTTCAATTCTATGTGAATCAGATCACAGATAACAGAAGTGGTGATAACATCACTAATTACAGGGTTTCATAGTTTCATAGTTTACTTTCACTTTTCATTTAAAACTATAGACTTCACACAAATTTTCAAAACAAATGAATGAAAAGTTATTAAAAATTATATTATTTATTATTTTGAGAAAAGACTTTTAAATTGATATCGGAATGAATGTCGGAATGAGTGTCGGAATGATTACAAGTTAACATTTGTAACGCCAACTATTGAAGTTAGATAAGAAAGTTGTTAGTCATCCCTGACATACCCTGACATCCCTTATATTCCTGATTGAAATAAATATTAATTATCGAATTAGAAAATAAGGTTAAATGGCTGTTGATTTTCCTATCAAACACTCAAAGGGAAAGTTGTCGAACAATGGCTTTCTTTCAGAGGAAAGTGTTTTGATCGAAGTCTGAGATAAGGTTTATGACGAGTCTCTCTCTGTTTAGATGATAGTGAGTGACATTCGCTAATAGTTTCACACCGACTCTAAACCCGACTCTAAACGAGAGCCTTATATTATCCCGAATTTGATTACAATAAGCGCTGATTTTTTTGGATGACTGACAAGATTTTGAACCACAAATCGTCAAAACGGCTAACAAACGTGTCTTCGGATAAATTATAGCTTTAAAACACATGTAAAACAAGACATTGGTTTTATAGTCTTCTAATTAATGAGGCCTTCCTTTCACTTCCCATCACTTTTTCACAAACTTTCCAACAATTTATCGCTTTTTATCGAATTTTAAACTCAACACAGAATTGAAGGAAAATAATTACTCAACAAATGATTTATATTTTCAAATAAATCAGTTCTTATTTTAAACATTTATTAAATTAATGATTGATTTATCTGTCAATTAATTTATTGTTTCGTTAAACTCTTGGAAAATTTGTTTGCAAATAATTGGAGAAATCATTTAAAACATTTTAAAAAATGATTTTTGTTATCGTTTTTGTCATTCAATTATGATTTGAATATTTTTCTTTCCAAAGCAAACATTGAGGAGAGCTTATCAAACATATCCATCACATTCGCCGTATCCCTACCCGTCTTATGGGAAATATAACAACACCGCTCCCTGTGTGGGTTGTGTTACACAAAACCAATGCAGATGCAGTGGAGATAAAGGATCGAGGGTTAGATCCATATCTCTAATACTCAATGGAAACTAAAAACGTTTGTGATTAGGGCCCACCCGGTTTGCCCGGACCTATTGGTGCTCCCGGATTGCCAGGACATGTTGGACCAGAGGGCCTAATTGGGGAAAGGGGAGATAAAGGCGATTCAGGATCAACGGGGCCAAGAGGCATTAAAGGTGATCGTGGAAAAATGGGAATGCCTGGTTTTCCCGGAATTAATGGAATACCTGTGAGTTAATTGTTGTAAACTTTCTTTTGACAGTAAACTTAGAATTTTAAAATATAGGGTATTCCCGGTCCTCTCGGACCCAGAGGACCGCCTGGACTCGATGGTTGCAATGGAACAGATGGTGCACCGGGATTACCAGGCTCCCCTGGATTTGATGGACCGCCTGGTATACACGGCATATCCGGACCTAAAGGTTTTACATTTTATTATAAATTTAGATTTAAATTTCACTAAAGAATGTGCCTTGATCATATTTTTAAAATAAAATACTTTTTACTTTTCATCAAAAATAGAATTAATTCAAAAATAAAAAATAGAAATAAATAAAAAATGAAAGAAAAGACATTTTCCAGAATTTTTTGTTTGAAATAAGAAAAAACTATTAATTAAATCTTTTTCTTAAATTCATTCCAAAAATAAATTAAAATTGAATTTTAAAAATTTAGGACAAAAAGGAGAGCCCGCTATTGGACCCCCAGGACTTAAAGGCCTTAAAGGAGAACCTGGAAGAGATGGCTTTCCAGGTGCTCCTGGTTTACCTGGTTCTGATGGATTGTCTGGTATTCCAGGAGAGCCGGGACTAATTGGACCCATTGTATGATAACTTTTAAATCAAATAATTTTAACTATTATTATATGATATCTTACTTTAAAATTAGGGACAAAAAGGAGAATTGGGTTTTCCAGGAGATAAAGGTTTGTTAATTATTAAATCAATAGAAGGGAAATGAAAACATTGAAAATTTCATTTATTCTTAACTTTAATAGTTCTGACAATTTTCCAAAACATTTTATTTTTATTTATTTGAAAAAATTTCTTTATTTTTATTTTCTTTTCGTTTAATATTTGAGAACATTTTGACGACAAAAAAAGAACTAAAAAACAAAAAATAAAAATATCTTAACATAACTCTATCCAAACAACTCTATTAACTTTTTTTTATTAAATGTTATCCAAACAAATTAATTATTAAAAGTAATTTAATCGTGGAATATGTTGATGCAAATGTTCCGACAAAGTTATTCAAAACTAAATTTAGATTAAATTTATTTAATTTAAGTAAACTTAAGACGGAATGTATTCTCAAAATTTTTAATTCAAAAATTTATGAAAATATTATTAAATAATTATAAAGTTTTAATAATAAAATATATTTTAGGAAATATGGGAATCGGTTTCGACGGAATGAAAGGAGAACCGGGAGATAAAGGACCTCCTGGTTTACCAGGAAAAGACTGTGATGGCTCAGAAGTTATACAACAGCCAGGCTCAATTGTTGGACCTCCCGGACCCCCCGGATTCAAAGGAGATAAGGTATTCATTTGAATGTCTTTTGAAATAACGATAAAACTGTGGACTTAAGGGCGAACCGGGAATGGATGGCGAACGCGGTTACGATGGAATCCCAGGAATGCCGGTATTTACATATCAATACTTTTTTAGATTTTAATTAGAAAATCACTTCAGGGACTGCCCGGAGATTTTGGTATAAAAGGAGAGAAAGGCTTACTTGGACTTCCCGGACCAAGAGTACAATTTATAGAATTTTACAACTAATATTGAAATAAGAGTAACCGTTGACTCTCAGGGAAAGGAAGGATTTCCGGGTCCGCCTGGAAATGTTGGATTCAAAGGAGACAGAGGAGAACCTGGTTTACCAGGTCTAGATGGTATTGGTGGAATGAAAGGAGATTCTGGACAACCAGGAGTGCCCGGGCAAAGGGGATTACCCGGACCTCCCGGTCCTCCCGGAGTATGTTTTCATATTATATAGAATCGAGTAATGATTTTCTTAATGTAAAATATTTAAAGGGTAGGGAAGGGATGGCCGGACCACCCGGTCCTTCTGGACCAAGGGGATTTCCTGGACTGCCAGGTTTACCAGGAGCTGATGGATTGCCGGGTAATAAATATTTTTTAAAACTTTCATTTTATATAAAATTTTGCTGATTTTATATAAATTTACGACATTAGGTGAAATCGGTCCGCGCGGACCCCCCGGTTTGCCAGGAGGGCCAGGAATTCCCGGTCCCCCCGGAAGAGAGGGACCGATGGGACCAAAAGGTATAAATTGAAAATCACTTAAATTATTAAATTATTATATTTTGGAAATTCTGTTGATTAGGAGATAAGGGAGAATCTGGACTCTCTGGTCTTCCAGGTCTTGAAGGGCCGCCAGGATTACCGGGTCTTCCAGGTCCTAAAGGAGAACCAGGGTAATTTTGCAAATTCCAAATAAAATCTCTACAGAATTAACTTGTTTTAGGCCGAAAGGAATGCACGGATATTCAATTCCCGGCGCAAAAGGTTTATAATTTTTTAACGATTTATCGAAACATTAATTCGATTTATTGAATAAAATGAAGGCCTTGACGGCAGTCCCGGACTAAATGGTTTGCCCGGAAGGAAGGGTGAATCGGGACCTAAAGGAGAGCGCGGTGTTCCGGGTCAGTCAAAACTATTTCATTCAAGTAATTAATTGTTGATTTTTAGGCGATTCAATCGATGGCATTCCAGGACTTCCAGGTTTTCCCGGAACTAAAGGTTCGTATTTTACAAAAATATCCCAAACAATAACTAATTGATTATTTTAGGTGATTTGGGACACCCAGGATTGCCCGGAAGACCGGGACTGCCAGGACTGGCGGGACTCAAAGGTATATCAAAATAAATATATATTTTGATGATTTCAATAATAATTTCTTTTTAGGCGAAACGGGAGGCTCTTGTCTTTCATGTATTCCCGGCTCTAAAGGTATTCATTCCTTCGAATAAAACATAAAATAAATATAAAAATTTAGGCGAAAAGGGAGACCGAGGTTTTGATGGATTACCTGGTATTCAGGGAGACAAAGGAACTCAGGGACCGGTCGGACCCCCAGGACTAAGAGGTGACGACGGAATACCGGGACTGCCCGGCATTCCTGGAGATGAGGTATTATAACAGTTAATGATTTCTCGACTCATTTTCTAATAAACTGAAATGAAATTAATTCGTATTTTTTTTAAGGGAAGACCAGGTATTCCAGGAAGAGATGGATTACCCGGACTTAAGGGCGAACCGGCAATCGTTCCTCCGGTTCCCTATCAAAGAGGTATTAAATTTACAATTTTAGGAATACATAAAATTTATAAAATTATTGTTTAGGACAAAAGGGTGAGCCGGGACCTAATGGAGTGTCAGGAGCTCCTGGACTCGATGGTCGTCCCGGTCCGCCAGGACTACCAGGACTTATAGGAGTGTCCGGAACCAAAGGAGATAAGGTTTTGTACTTCACTTTCTTTACTCAGTTTTAAAGACTTTCTCTCACATAAAGTCTTCGTTTGTTTTGAGTCAACACTTTTTAAAATAATTTTGATTTTGATTTAAGGGTTTCCCCGGTTTTCCCGGAGAACCCGGAAGACAAGGTTTGCCCGGTTTGCCCGGATTTCCTGGAATGAAAGGCGACCCCGGAATTGGAAGACCGGGTGCTACGGGAGTGTTGGGTCCTAAGGGACAAAAAGGAGAATTAGGTTTCACTGGTTTACCAGGAGAAAAAGGAGAACCAGGTTATTTTGATTAGCCTTTGATTAATTTTGAAGTTATTTTAATTGTCATTAAATTTATTAAAACATTTTAAGGACGACTTCCCCGTCCGGGAGAAAATCTTGTTATGCCAGTCGGTCCTCCAGGTCTTCCAGGTGACCCAGGACCTAAAGGAGATAATGGTTTACCGGGACTGCCTGGCGCTCCCGGAAGGGATGGATTACCTGGAATAAGAGGATCTAAAGGGGACAGAGGAGAAGACGGTCTTCCGGGTCCGCCCGGACTCAGAGGTATTCTATTGTTTAAAATTTATTAATAAAATATATAACAAATGTTTGAAAGGTTTGCCGGGAATTAATGGAGAAAAAGGAGATTTCGGTCCCATTGGATTTCCTGGAGAACCCGGCTTTAAAGGAGATGCAGGACTTCCCGGACTGCCCGGATTACCAGGTTTTGGACCATTTATTCATAGTTTTCAATAATCATTTCTTTATCGTTAAATTAGGTTTAAAAGGAGATCCGGGACTTCCCGGAATCGGTCGTCCGGGAAAACCAGGACTACCTGGGTACCCAGGACAAAAAGGAGACTCAGGATTGCCGGGTCCTCCAGGAAATTCTGGAGAAAGAGGTTTACCCGGAATTATTGGAATGAAAGGAGATATTGGTTTTCCGGGTCTGCCCGGACTGCCCGGACTTAGAGGAGACAAAGGTTTAACATTTTGTGTCATTTTCTCAATTGATTTTGATTTAACATTTTTAAGGTGAACCCGCCCGAGAAGGATATCCAGGACCAGAGGGCGCTCCCGGTTTCCCCGGAAGGGATGGACCCAAAGGTAATTCGGATTCATTTAATGAATTAATTGATTTATTTCTTTGATATTTAGGCGAAATCGGACCCAAAGGTGATATTGGACTTCCAGGCATTCCCGGTCTGCCCGGACTTAAAGGTGAAGGCGGTATCCCTGGATTACCCGGATTGCCCGGGTTAGACGGATTGCCTGGAAATTCAGGTCAGCCGGGAAGGGATGGCTTGCCGGGACTTCCAGGAATTAAAGGTATTTTATACTTTTTGCCACATTTTCTCAAATATTTTAAATTATTAAAAGGAATAAAAGGAGAGAGTGTTCCGGGACAACCGGGACCACCAGGGTTAGATGGTTTACCTGGTTTGCCGGGACTTAAAGGTGATCGTGGTTTGGATGGTTTGCCGGGAATAGAAGGTAGACCGGGACTGGGCGGACATAAGGGTGAAATTGGACTTCCGGGTCCACCCGGTCTGCCGGGACTGCCCGGAGATATGGCTAGTATTGGAGATAAGGGAGACATTGGTTTACCCGGCCTTCCCGGAGCATCAGGCCTACCCGGAAAACAAGGCTTACCTGGATTCCCAGGAGTAAAAGGAGAACCTGGCTTACCTGGATTGGGTCTTCCGGGTCCTCCCGGCAGACCTGGAGATCCTGGAATAGATGGATTACCGGGACTGCCCGGTTTGCCCGGAATGAAAGGAGACGGTGGTTTACCCGGGCTTCCCGGTTATAGAGGAGAAAAGGTATGAAATCTCTTAAGATTTTATTAAAATTAATTATTTAATAAATTATTTAATAAAGGGAACGCCAGGATTTCCCGGTTCACCCGGACTTCCTGGTCCTACGGGTCCTCCCGGACCCAAAGGATTTGATGGACCGCCCGGATTACCTGGTCTTAAAGGAAATATTGGAGTTTCTGGTCTGCCCGGTTCACCCGGATTCAAAGGAGATCGAGGAAATGATGGTTTGCCAGGGTTGCCAGGACCATTTGGGCCCAAAGGAGACCCAGGATATCCAGGTTCTCTAATTTAATTTAAATTTTATTTATATCAAAATCATTATCTGATATAATCTAATATATAGGAGAGAGGGCTGATAAGGGAGATAAAGGATTACCCGGATTGCCGGGTCTGCCCGGACTACCTGGACTTAAAGGTGACCGAGGCAATGATGGACTTCCAGGACTCCCTGGCTTTAAAGGAGATCCCGGTTTGACAGGTTATGACGGATCGCCCGGTTTGGATGGTTTGCCCGGATTACCCGGTATTCTCTTTTATTTAATTCTATTCTTTTCTAAATTCCAAAAAATATGAGTTTTTGAAAAGTTATGATTCAATCATTTAAGGGCTTAAAAAACATTTCACTTATTATCTATAATTTGTCTGATTTTTCAAATATTGTTTTATAAAAAAACAATTTTTTATTCAAATGATAAGTTATTCTCAGGTTTTGTAATATTTTTGTAAACGTATTGTAATATAAATTTATATTTAATTTTTTGGACGTTTCAGTCATCGAATCAAAAGTTTTTAATATTTAATTAAATACAAAAGTAATGGACAGACATTTAAAACATTTTTAAATATTGAAAGTCAAGAGATTTTAATGCATTTCATTGAGAGTTAGAATAAAACAATTTTCAATTCAAACGATAATTATTTTAAATTTTAATTAAAGTTTAGTTTAATTTTCTAACAAAACTCCAAAAAACTTATCATTTTATAACAAATTAAAGGTCCAATTGGTCCGGAGGGACGTCCAGGAGAAGGTTGTGTTAAGGGTGAACCGGGACAACCAGGATTTCCTGGTCAACCCGGTCTCTCTGGTGTTCCCGGTATGAAAGGCGATTC
>JAQIXI010001592.1:0-12995 GCA_034700165.1 Galumnidae sp. Gr-Ori-00277 | reverse complement strand
TCCTAATACATTTTGCAACCACACAAACATTCCTAATAGAAGTTGCAACGATCCTAAATCAAGTTGATTTGACTGTATTTTAGAGAAGAGATATGTTTTGGTTTTTATGATTGATTAGAGTTTGAACCCGATTCTCAACAAAAGTCTATTATTCGGTAAAATTTATAAATTCCTTTTTAATTGTTTGACACAAAATATTAGGAACAAAATAAAAAGGATCCGAATAAAAAAAGTATAGTTCACTAGAAAAGATTAATGAGAAATTGTTGGCCATTATATTGTGTTTCAACTGTACGTCAAAAGAATCTTTGAAAGTAATGACAAACTGTACGGAATCTCAATTTTCGGCACTCATTCACACACTTTTCTCTATTATAAGTGTCTCCTATTTTTCTCGCTTTCACTTCATTCTGTGCCCAAAATTCACTTTCAAAGGAGAAAAAAAAGGAGTGAAGGAAAAATAATAATAAAAAAATAATATAATAAAAATTAATAAATGATGAAAACTTTTTAACGCTCTCTTTATTTCTATTCTTTTTAATATAATCTGTTTTTTAGCAATTATTTCGACGATAATAATAAGGCATTCAATCGAAATATGGATATGAAATATATTAGAGTATTATAATTAATATTTAATACCAAAGTTCGTCTATTATTATATTAATTCGCATACTTTCACTCTTAGCACTGGTAGTCGTCTGCATATTAAGAGCACTCATCTCTTGATTTGAATAATATTTCAATTTTATGGGGAGAGGGAGAGAGGGAGGGAGAGAGAGAGGGGGAGGGAGAGAGGGAGAGAGAGAGGGAGAGGGAGGGAGGGAGGGAGAGAGAGAGAGAGAGAGAGAGAGAGAGAGAGAGCGAGAGAGAGAGAGAGAATTAGAAATAACACAGAATATAGTGGACCAGACGTTTGATTTAATTAATGGTATTTCAACAATTTTAATAAACAATTCGCAGATATAATAATAAATTATATTTCGTCACAAAATGATTATTTCTCTCATTTCTGATAAATCTTTGGAGAATTCAATGATATATAGCTTTGAATTTGAAAGAATACTATTTTATGCTGAATAGGTTCAGAATATAAACTGGCAAAATTTCGAAAACCTTGTATATAATAATAAAATGTTGTTATTTTGTTAAATTATGCAAGGTGATACTCTTGAACTTTATCATACTTTTAATAAATGAAAAGTGTTCTGACAACTGATAGAGAGAAAAAATCTGAAATTTGATCTAGCTAAAAATAAAAGCCAAATTCTCAACAGAATAAAGTGAGCCATAAATTTTTAAAAACTAATCGATAAGTTTTGGAAATTTTCAAAATTAGATTTAGGGAAGAAACGGATGATAAAGTCCAGCAACAATTTTTGAACACTAAATGAAGAAAAACAAGGAAAAGATGAACACAAAATTCAATTTTCAGTACTTTATTATTGAGTCAGTTCTCTATAATTCAATATTTGAGTATAAAATAATTCTTTCCTAAAGAATAGACTGAAGTCTTAGGCGTTAATATAAAACAGTTTCACTCATTTCTCAACATTCAAAACAAATAAAACGAACCATAATTACATTCATAATAATTTATTTTTTTAAATTACCATGTTAATAAATAAAAAGTATCAAATTCAAACCGAGAATCAATAAAAGCTATTCAACGCTATTATATTTTATTTATTCTATATTTTCAATGACTCTTTACTTTAAATCCATTTATTTTTTTTAAAAGGAAGGGAATCCTTGGAAATTTCAAAATGAGATCCAAAGTATTCTTTCCCTTAAAGTCTATCCAAAGATTTAAGTTAAGTATTAGTCATCTCTTTCTAAGAGCTCCCGAGGAATGAAAGATCAGCGAAAAGCAAATAAAGTATTTTTTAAAAAGAAAAAACATTTTCAAAAAGTTAGAGAAAGAGAGAAATTTTGACGAATATTTTCTTGTCTTTACAGACATTACAAACATTTTCTGATTCACAAATCAGTACTTTTCAAACAAAAAAAAAGTATTTTTATTACTTCCTAAAAGGATTGCCATCTCTTCAACAGATCTCTTATCGATGGAATTCCTCATCAAATATTAACATAAATATAATTGTCTTAATTGAATGCATTCCTACTAATATTCTAAATTTAACTTGCTAAATTGGGTTGGTCACTCGATTTGTTATAAAATTCCATAAGGAAAATGAACAAGAATAAAGTTTTATAGCAAACAATGGACTAAAAGTCCATTAAGACTTAAACATAGATCAGTTCATTTGTCATCTTGATTATTGATTAAGTAATAAGTTAACCTAGTTTAAACATCTGCAGCAGTTTTGCAAAAATTATTATTTGAGTATATCTTCAAATGTCTTCAAATGACATTTTTTTGTCAAATGGTTGATGTCTTTGCAATTGTTTGATAGTATTCTCCTTAAATGGCTTTTATTTTATATATTTTCAATGTTAACGATTCTCAAGAAGTATAAGAAAAGTGCAGATGGAATGTTCCCAATGGGTGGACCCAAACCTAAAGATGTACTTATTTGGGCTAAAGGGTCACAAAGAAGTTGAAACAATGTCTTTCCTATAAAATATACTTTTTTTGTCAAAAAACGATAAAATACATCAAAACAATGATTTAGTATTGATTTGTGGACTTCATTGCATTCACAAGTCGTGGAGTTCACTACAAACTCATGATTTTATGTTCACTCAACTAAAGTATGGATTAATTATCGATTCAAACATAGAATTCACGGCATTATTGTTGTGACACAAATAAAAGAAAAAACAATTTTTTTTAAATAAAAATCATTAAAAAAAATTCTTTTGTTGTTATTATAGAAAGAAAGAGAACTCAAAACAAAAGATTAGTATAGAAAACGAAAGCCTTTACAAGTCTTACCTTTCGTTTTCACTTTTGCCAAACTTATTATTATTAGTTATCGTCATATTTAGTCGATTGTCTTCCGGAGTGATATTAGAGGAGCCGTTTGTATCTAAATTCAACTTTGAATACATAGTAATATCTGAAAGAAAGAGAGAAAAAAATGACATTTTTGTTATGTTTAGTTAATTTTAGATAATAACAGAGAAAATGTAAATTTTTCTGATTTTTACGCTTCGAATATTCTGTTTGAGGTCGATATTATAGCCAAAAGGTGAAAGGCATATTTGTAACACATTAAAGTCATATAATATCCGGAGTATATATTTTTTTATGACTCGCATTAAACTCATTAATTAAATAAAATGACAAAAAACATGAAATTATTGGCCATAAGTTCTCATATAATAAATGGGAAATTCTATTATACTTTGGAAACAATGAATTGTTGTGTTGACTCACCCTTTGAATTGTAAGGCAAGAGTGGATCCGATATCATTGTTGGCAAATATGGCGGCTCTGACTCGCATTCACTGTCCAAATATCCGAGTCTCGAACGGCCGACCCCTCGCTGACCGTTTGCGTTCGGCGATGGCTGTGCTGTGTTTGGCGCCGGTTCAGGTGGACTCTCTGCTGTTCCTTTAAAATACAATAAAAAAGATACTAGGTTAACAAATGCTTCTTGTTAAATTATCTAGAACGACTGATAAATTTGCCTTGAATAAAACATGGTATGTTTTACCAAAGTTGATGGATGTTATTAATTTTGTAACTTTTTTTTTGTTAGAAACTGTTAGAAGAGATTTATTTGAGTGTAAAATGAAATGAAAGCAAAAAAAAAATAAAAACAACAGAAAAAGAAAAATAATAGAATTGAATAGAATTTTGTTTGCATTGAAGTAACTCTTATTCAGACAACTCCTCACTCGAGAGAAACACTTTGTTTGACTTACCTTTACTTCTTTAGATAAATATCACATTTTTTTTGCAATCTCTGCAAATATTTTAAAATATTCTAGATAACTTTTATTATTGATTTTTTTTGTATATAATATCAGGGATGGCCAATAGGGGTATTATCCGTTTACCCCCCTGGAGCGAAAAATCGCCAAAATACCCCTGGGATGAGCGCGAGAAGACCCCCCTGGGATCGAGTTCATTTGCCATCCCTAATAATATTTAAACTATGAAAATTTTAAAAAGCTCTAAGTTATAAAGTAAAAATTAGATGTTCTTGTTAATTAAATTCTTGAAACTGATTTAAATCTATTTAAAGCATTAAATACCAAATAAAAACAACAAAATAGCCTAGAACACTTTCATTAGAATAGAGTTATTCATTATATTTAGGAAATATTCATAACAAGATTAGAAAAAATATAAATATTTATCCAGGAAATATTTACATTAAAAAACAAAACCTATTTAATTAAAATATAACTTGTTCTTTTCAGTATAATGAATTTGCAACATTTATAATTATTATTAATATTTTTACCCAAATAACCATGCTCATCAAGTAGTCTTAACTTATGATATTTAATTTTTATCCGTCACAAATATTTTTACAAAAATAGCCTAGAGCCATTTTTGATTCTAGCATCAGATTAGATTTTTGTGTAAGCTTAAATTGTGTGCAATTTTTTGAAATTGAGCCCTTGGGTATCCCTAATTCGAATGACAATAATTTTGATATAAAAATAACAAACGAATGCAATAAACGAATAGAATTTATGTAAAGAAAATAAAGAAATGAATGAATGAAATGATATTAAAATAAAATTTCAAATTTCCGGAATAATTACTTATTTGTTTATTCGGGTGAAAACAAGCCTCAGAATATGGTTGTGTTGTCAGCCATATCTGTTCTCATAGTATTCTCATAGGATTTCGTTTGTGCTGTGCCTGTGCTGTGTCTCTACTTTGTATAAGAGTATGCGAGTGTTGCAGGAAAGAATCATTAGGGGCTTAAATGGAAATGTATTGTACGTATTGGTGATGATAGCGAGCACAGGCAGAACAGGCAGAACAGGCAGTAGAGGCAACACATACAACAAAGAACATGCAGTGAGTGAGTGGAGAATCACCCAATTTAAGGGGATATAACTGTGCGTCTCATAAATTGTTATACTTTATTTGCTTTCTTATGGCACATATATAGCAATGGTATGAAAGAAGAGTATTTGTAATTATAATTTTTGCCTGAGCCTATGACTTAGAACACACGGAAGGCATTTGGGATATGAAACTCTGAGGATAGGGACCGACACACCGATCATTGAAATAAAGTCAGTTCATTACATAAAACACATAAACCATAAGAAGTTTATACAACAGAATAAGTATTACATCGAAAACATGAGAAACAGTGAATCAAATAAAAGGCAAAGAATGAGAAGAATTTGTTTTATGGGTTTCTGACGTTATTTTATTGTTATTATTCGTAGGTCTTAAGCACTGACTTTCTCTTCCATACAATAGACAAATGTATAGACTTAGCAAAAGGTGAAGTGTCTTACCGTTGACTTCTAAAGTGTGCTGTTTTGTTGAGTCTATATATGGCTCTGAGTTGTTGTCTGACGTCGAAGAGGATGAGATAGAATTGCCCCGAATTAAGGATAATGAATGTCTTGTATGTGTTGGCCCTAATTGTTCGGTCATCCTTCCGACAGTAGTAGTCAAGGCATTGGCACCGGTCGGGTTTGAACTAACACTACCACTTCTCTCATTTCTGAGCGACTGCTGACCTGAGCTCAGATTACCTAAAAAAATATCCACAAAAAAACAATCAGTGAATATAAATCTCAATAAATCTCAGACAAACTTTAAGTGATTCCAAAGGGAAAGGACTCGAAAAAAGGGAACAAATGATCACTAATTTTAGTACTAAAGCTTTGGATCAAATGTTTGATCGATTGGACTCTCGCTTTGATTTTTAAGCCCCAAATTTCTGAATATTAATATTATTTTTGTTATTTCGAGATAACAACTGAATTGAGTTAATCTTCTCATTTAAATTGAATTGAAATTTATGTGCTGTACTGTTAGTGTCGGTGCTGTGCTGTCAAACTAATGCCTTTTCAGTTCATGTAAAACGAATTTTGCAAAATTAACAGATATTTTAATGAATTCTCATGGAATCTATAAAATACATGACTATTATTGAAGTGAAGTTCAAATTTTTGTTCTGAACATTCATTTGCATTTGAGTGTAAAGGCCTATAATTAGCACAGAATAACTGAAAACTAAATGATTTATTTGTTAATATTCGTCAGTTAAGTATTATAATTGATTTGTCACTAATTTATTTGCTTTTGTTTTTTCAATAAAAGCCTTATCTCTGCATAAAATATGTGATTATTCCTCACTTTTAATATATATATTTGAGCCGACATTTCAACTATAATTGAAATTTTGTGGCCTTTTATAAAACGTTAGAATTATTGTCAACTTTAATGCCTTTCCTCTGATGTCAGCCGACAAAACACTAAATGCCAACTGATGTCGAACTCAGCGGTTAAGGGAAAGAGTTCTCTAATAACAAGTTTTAACCGAAATTCTATTTTTGAATTTTTAAAATTAGTTAAACCATAAGTGGTATCACTTTTGTCAACATTTTATACCATGGTAATTTGCATCATTTATATTCATATGTATTATTAAAGTCATTCGAATTTTTAGGATAATGTATGCATTCATACGATTAGCTATTTATTAAAATTCATAATAAGACTCACCAAGCTAGTTAAAGTGATAAAACTTTTATAAAGTGAGCTTGGTGATTATTAAGTTTATATTTGAGGTAAATATTGACTTAATTCAAAACTTTTGTTTTATAATTTAATAAATTATTCAAAGAATAAAATTAAAATT
Source organism: Galumnidae sp. Gr-Ori-00277 (assembly GCA_034700165.1). Taxonomy (NCBI): domain Eukaryota; kingdom Metazoa; phylum Arthropoda; class Arachnida; order Sarcoptiformes; family Galumnidae; species Galumnidae sp. Gr-Ori-00277. Next base: position 6,240 of record JAQIXI010001592.1, on the reverse strand, counting down.
TTATGACAAATGAATGGAAATATGTTTTCAATAAATAATGACTTCAATGCAAATGTTTTTTTTAGATTCAAAGAAATGTTTTGATTCGAATTAATTGCAAAATAAAAGTCCTGTTCTTTGACTTAATGTTTGTATAGTGTGTTTGTGCACTGTTTTTGTCTTAAAGGTGAACAGCATATTGTATAAGACTAGATGTTTATCGATCACTAATTTATTGGTAGTGTTTGACCCAACAATTCTCCTAAACTTGTGCTCAGAATATATATATATTTTATTCTGAGCTCAGAATAGTAACATGTTTTGAGTGGTGGCTAACATTGATTTTTGTAAGCGATATAACAGTTGGTATTGATTGCCATACCGTGTCTGGTGAGGGACCCGATGTTGGCGAACAATTTGCTTGGAGTGATGACTGTAGTGTTGGCACTGGACGTTGTCTGATCTACGCTACTGTAGGGGTGGTCCACACAATCCAGTTCTGAATCATTGCCACTGCCATAAATGCTGCTATAATTTCTGCTTGTTAAGTATTCATTGCTTCCTCTTTGAGTGGACAGACTTGCAATAGGAAAGCCCTGTCCTGTCACTGATCTATTGGGGCCACTCGTCAGCGGATTTCCACGACTTCTGTTCCGATCTATAAATTGTTTAAATCGATTGAATAATTAATTATCGAAAAAAACAAAAAAACTATTTTATAATAAAATCAGAGGAAAAGTGATTATTATTACTAATATTATTATTATTATTATTTGATTCAATTAGAGGAGAAAAATGGTCTGCGATTAGGATTTACCAGAAATTCAAGCATTTAATGACAGAATAATGTATTCACAGATAGAAAGATAGAAAGGGAGAGTGATATGCAATTATAAAAATGAGATTTTAGGGCTTCAACACAGGCCTGAGCATAGGCTCAGCATAGTCTGAAGCACCGGCACATAAATCGAGACAACTATTTAATGGACTGCAATCAACATTTTGGCAAACCATCAGCCAATCAAAACTATTTTGTTATTATGGATCTGAAAAAAAAACTTTAGCTCCAGTGCTCTACCAGTGCTTTATACTAATGGCTCTGATCTTATTTTTGTTCGTTGCTTAATGTAATGCAAGCTGTGCTCAATATCCAGTTCAATCTATTTAAATACAGTATAATCTAGTTAAGTTTTCAAATCGAAACCTTAGATTTCAATTTAGTCGTAATTATAGGTAATGTTTGTTATAATTGGATTTGAGTGTAGTCTTAAAAATATTAAAATTTCTATTGATTTTCAAATGGAAATTGATTTTCAATATTTTTGTTCTAATCTTTTGGATCCGAAAATTTTTCATTCAATTAGACTCGAAATCAAATGTCAAATGACTTTTGGCTTCAATTCTGAGTTCTAATGAATTTTTGAAATCAAATTAAAAAGTTTTTCCTTTTTATGACTCAATTTTCATCCGAAACTCTGGATTTTATTTTATTAATTAGTGTTCAGGAAGTGTTTGCGTTCAATGTTGAGGACAGCCTTTTCTGTTGATTCAACTATTTTGAGTGCTTTATATCTCGAGTGATGGCTGTGCCAGACCTCGGGCATCATAACTATAATATAATGAAAATCCAAATCTAATGACAAATTCTATTCTTTTGCTCGACTTTAGACATAAATTATAGTTAATGTTTGGCACTGAAAAAAGCCCGAACCCGACATAAGGCCTCAATTCTAACATAAAAATAAAAATTTTATTTCACTTTCGCTTACATTCAATGAATTATTTCTTTTCATTTCTATTTTTTGCTATTTTTTCCACAATTCGGGCAAAAACTAATGAAAAGTCTTTTTTTTGAGTGAAATTGAAAATATGTGAAGAATTTCTGTTTGACTGACTGTTCAGACAAACACTAGTGTTGTGTTCTATGAGTCGGGAGGAAAGCCATTATATTCTTTTTTCCTGTTAAGTCATTATCATTGGAGGGTTAGTTTTGTTTGACAATTGAAGTTCGCGATCATTGAAATCATTAGCGAATGGTTTCTGATTTCAAATCAAATGTAGACTACATTTAAGTAATTCTTTCATTCGTTGGTTAAGTAAATAAATGAAACAAATTTTCCAATTTTTCAAAATTTCCATTAAAATAAGGCAAAAATGTCCCTAATATTGATCTGGTTTTCCCATTGAAATAATTATTGATCATGGGCACTATTGTAAGACTCTGAGGCTATTATTAGATGAAATGAGGCCACTCTTAAAACTACATCAAAGGATGACCACAACTGACTCACTATTGATAATCAATAGAAATGTTGTCAGAAATTCAATTCAAAACGACTGAAAAAGAGCCGCGAATTCCGTTTACATCAACACTGACTCTATTCTTAATGCATTCAATTAAGAGGTAAAACTCTATCGACAGCGGCGTATTAAACTGATCTAGGTCTCCTTAGAAAACTTGTGATTTATAGAATTGATGCTAAAAATGATTAAAAATTTATGAATAAAATATCAATGAACTAAAGTAAACTTATAAGAATGAGTAACTGTAATATAAGTAAGATGTAATCTATCATAAATTCGTAATAAGGTAAAAATATAGACTTGCTCATTTTATTCACAGGTCAAAACTTTCTCGAATTCATTGATATTTAATAAATACCTTTAATACAATCATTCTTTAAGATTCGATATTCGGGTGAAAAAGTCGTTGGCATTAATCCTTTATATATATTTATGTTATTCACCAAGATGAATAGCATGATATTTGTCATTTTTAATATCAGAGGACCATATTTATAAACTTCCTATTAAGTAAACATATCTCTCAAACGACTCCTTTTATAATATATAAGTTTTGTCTGATATATTTATATCGAATTTCTAGACATAGTTTCTAAAAGATGCAAGCTTTTATCCATGATCATATTATATAAAAATAATGGATTTAACCCCTGCTGCATTTAACCACAGGAGCTAGAATATTGTATATAATTTCTGAATTGACCAAGATCTAAATTCAGATAAGCCATTGTATTTTTTTACGAAAGAATAAACTCTTTCATTGTTAGTAAAAAAAAGTTCATTTATTATATAAATAACTATTTGGTTGATAAAAACTTTCCTCGCATATATGTATCTTGCTCATTTTCCATAATATACGCTAAAAATTGTAAGAAAATAAGAAGCCTTGGATTAAAGGTTCAGTAATAAATTTATCAGGATAATAAAGTCTATTGAAGTGAGTATTAAGTTTAATTGAAACAAATAATACATTTTGCTAGTTATAAACTTGCTTTATTATAATAATAATAATCAAAATGTAATTATATTTGGAATTAATTCGTTTTAACGTATTGTTTAATAATTGAATTTAAGCTCATTTTAAACTCATTGTTAGTCTCGTTGTAATCATTTTTAAACAATTTTTTTTCGAAAACTGTATAACTGTAACCGAATAGTCGTTAACTTGGAATAATGGGTCAATTTTGGTCATCAGGTCCAAAGTACCCAACTCTTACCAGTGCCGACAAAATGAAGTATACTTTGAGTGGACACAAAGTTAATAGGAAGAAGAAATACCGTTTCTTCACAAATGCTGACATAAGACGTATAAGAGAAGACAGAAAAAGTTTCAATGAATTAAAACAAATATTAGCGGAAATCCATTGTGGGTTCACTCAAATTAAAGAAAACCTATTTTTGACAGGAGTTGGAGGACTGACCAGAGAAAACATTAGAAAAAACAAAATTAAATGTATTATAAACGTAACGTTTGAGGCACCAAAATATTGGGTTCGTGGCATTCGAACCATAAGAATTCCGGTCAGCACTTCATTTGAGAATATGTTTTACTTTTTAATACTTTTCTCTAAACAATAGGTCGAAGAAAACGATCCGAACACTGAAATATACTTCGATGAAGTGTCCGAAGCGGTCAAAGAAATAATAAACAATAAACATAACGTTGTAGTCCACTGCACAGATGGTGTGAACCGGTCACCCACTATAGTCTTGGGTAATCACTACTAATATAATTTTAATGAGCAAAGAGCCAATGATATTAATATGAATGCAATTGTTTTCAGCCATTTTAATGAAAGCCTATCGACTGAGTCTCTCGAATGCATACTATTATGTCAAGAATAAGCGTCCGATAATCAGACCTTCAGAACAGAATTGGGAACAACTCATGGATTATGAATTGAAACAGTTCGGCACAAATACTGTTAATTTTGTCGAGGGTTGGGATGAATTTGGAGTTATGGAGAGAATACCAGAAGTTTATCTCTAATAAGTCTTTCCTTTCGGTCAATACTTAAATGTTTTTAATTAAAGATAAAATTAACGCTCAATTGTTTTGGTATTCAAATAAAAACTTTTTTTTTGAGTAAAATATATATTCTGAGCATAAAATCGATTCGTGTTTTTCATAATAACCAGAAATAATAGTTTTAAGACAACAAACAAAAGATTGTTTTATGAATTTAGTGATCCTTTCCTTTGAATTTCAATTTTGTTTTACTGTTATTTAACGTCAAAAGTCTCTCAAAAAAGTAAAGAGAAGACAATTCCTAAGTATTGTTTGCAAAGAATCGGACATTAAATTATCTGTCATTAGAGCACAGGTAACATAACAGACTCAAACTAAACAAAAACAGATTTTCTTATAAAATGTAAGGACTTTTTGTTTGAAAGACTCACCGAAATTGTTTTTCCTCGCACTCGAAGCACTCGTATCGATAACAATGCGGGGCTCTTCATACTGATGTGTAATCGGGTCGTCATATTGTCTTAGGCCTATGTGACCAAAGTTGACGGGCTGTATACCACCGCCATTCTGTGCTGAAGCCATTGACTTATGCGACACTCCAATGGCGTCGTCTTCATTATCTGATGAACTGTAATCTTTCCACTCTTTGCTGCGCTGTCTTCTCAGTCGTGAACTCTGTCTCTGTCCTCCTATCTGTGCTTTACGGCTCAATGAGTCCATTTAGGATCCGTTGGCGTTCAGCAAACAACTCGACTCTCTCTTTATTTGAAGTCCGGCATCAAAATTATATGCACTCCCTCTCTGTCTCAGATCAGTCTATGATCCGATCACTTCGTTTAACAAACGTTTTGGTCGACGATTCAAATGCAAAGATGAGGGCAATCACTGACTCTGCAAGTAATATATATATTCAATAGTGAACTTATATCGTGACATATCTCTAGAAATTGGTTTTGTGCACAAACTTAGTGCCCACACTCTTTGATACACAATTTCAGGCAATAAAACATTCTCTCGCTTTCAATCCATCGCTTTTCTAAACTGATTTTTCAATCCTTTAGGCAATCGTTTTGTCAGTAAATAAAGTGTGAAAATCAATGACTAATCAAACGAATGGAGAATAAAGTCATTGAAATTCTGAATTTCGTTCAACTTTTTTGTTAAACAAATTTTCCGAAAATTTATTTATTTATTTATTTTCTAAATTCAATTCAATTAATTTTAGTTTAAACTTCACTTCTATCGGAAAATTTTCTTTTTATAGTTTAAGTAAAACTTAATTAACTCTAATTTCTCTAAACTTTTGCTAAATTTTTTGCTCAAATATTTATGATTCGATTAACAAATGCCTCAAAGAAAAAGTTTTTTTTTTGTTGATAAGAATACTTTAAAATCTTGTTAATTATGTAAAGTAATGTATTAAGATCATATTTACATTTATTTAATAGTTCAAAATAGAAAACATTCATTTGTATTGGCTATTATAATAATAATCTTGGTCTTGATTGAAATTGAGTTGAATGAAAAAAATTATTTTTGGTCAATGGGTAAAATTCAGCTAGGAAAATCACTCAAAAGACAGACTAATCTTGAACTAATTTATAAATTTTTCAACTATTTAATACTATTTCATTCAAATCAATATAAAATAATAGAGTAATCAAAGAGTAATCATTACAGATTAGCACTGCCAAAAGTACAATGTATTGTACGGTTTGCGAATATTGTTATGGTCTTATTAATTTAGTGGGATTTTTAAATTTATATAATTTATAGACATCAATAAAGAATGCTACCTGCTAAGTTCCAAGTGTAAATTTAATTAAAATCCCCTTCAATTTGTGAGAAAACTTCAAGTTTTGAAATTTATAATTTGAGGTTTAAATTTTAAGCCAAAAATATTTGATTAAATCATATTTTTTCATCGATTTTTAAAAAAATACTTTTCAATAATTCTCTCTCTCTCTCTCTCTCCCTCCCTCCCTCCC
>JAQIXI010001591.1:0-13002 GCA_034700165.1 Galumnidae sp. Gr-Ori-00277 | reverse complement strand
ATAATAAGTTATTATACTATATATAACTATACTATATACAGTCAAAGAAATTACTTGGTATAATAATACCAAAAATTGACATGATATTTTAACTATGTTATAGTTTGAATTTTCAAGTAAAATTTTTATCACTTATTCATTTATTATTCTAGTTCATAAATATATAAAAATATTCAATATCACCTAGCTATTTTTTGAGATATAATGAATTATGTAAAATATGCCAAAATATCAATAAAATAATTTTTTTCTCTTAAAGTAATCAAGATATTTGAAAAATTCCAAAAGTATCTTGTGTATAATTAAAAATAGAAAATTGCATTTTCTGGGTTTTTCAATTAGGTTAATAATTTTAGCATGATAATTAAAAATATGCAAATTTGTATGGCTCACTAAAAAAAATCATTACTCAAAGGTTATACAAGATAAATCAATTCTGTTAAATAGAAATAAAACTAGACATATTAAGCTAAAAACTAATTTAAGGAAAATATGCTTGCTGAAAAAAACGACAAGTTTGTAAATTTTAATAAAATATAAAAATTGTGAGATTATTTGTTTTTTAAATTATTTTTTAGGGGCTTAACTGATTATAATTCTGTAAATGGTATATGAGTTGGTACGATTTGCACATCTAAAATTTATTGTACAGGATGTCCAACTTACTAGGTTTGGCCCTAAAATGGTTCGAAGTTAATATTCGAAAACTTATTCCCAACCTTAGGGAAAAATACCCTGGGCAAATTTTAAATATGGATTTGAAAGAAGAATAAATATTTTTTAATTTGCCACCAAGATCATAAAAATCCATCTAGAAATAATAAAAATATGGTCATCTGAGTTTCAATAACTTAATATTATAGAAATCCGGACCAGAAATTACAAGATTTTGAATTAATATTTCAATATTTCAATTATTTCTTGACAAATTTATAAATTTAATTTTAGATTTAAAGTAATATTTTAATAGAACATATAATGCTAAGCAATTTGATCTAGGTAACAACTTGATACTACTTAAAATAAAGTCGCTAGAGGGCATCAAAGTTGAAAGTTATTTTAGGATATATCGGCGATTTCTGGCCAAGAACATGGCCATTAGCAAAAACTAACTTTATATTTTAATTAAGGGATTCATTCTGAGTTAGTGATGTTCAAATTAACCCAGGGTTAACTTTAACCGCGGTTAACCTAGGGTTAATTTCTAAAAATAAATAGAGGGTCAAAGCTAAAAGTCAATGAAAATTAATAGAGGGTTAACTTTCGGTTAACCTTTTGACTTTCACACGTGACATAAAATATGATCTAAAAATATTTTAAATAACATTTTTATGAAAAAATTCAAATTATTTTTAAAAACGTGTCTTTAATTGAATTTCTTATTTTAGGATAGCATTAGTTGACAAAAGTTATTGAAAAGAAGTTCAAAAAATTTATTCAATTTTTAGTACTAATACTGAAATAACATCGAGATTTAATTTGAAGAAGAAATACATTAAATTATATGAAAAAGATTTGAGGATTAACCCTTGGTTAACCCCGGTTAACCGAGGTTAAGGTCAAGGTCAAAGATTTCTTTAACCCTGAGGGTTAAGGGTTGAAGCATTTTTTAACCTTTTGACCTTTTGTTCATCACTATTCTGAGTTCAACCATATATATTTTATTACGATATCAGAGTATATTATATAATATGTTCCCTGGTTAGTGTTACTTAAAGTTAAAAAGAACAACATTCTAACTTTATGTTATCATGGTAAATTTTCAAAAACCAATTTTTAAAAAATTTTTGAACATTTGATCCGACAAATATTTTACTAATTTTTTTCATTAAATTAAAGAGAAATTTAAGTAAAATGATATCAAAAAACTAAAAAAAGGTTAATCTCTAGTTTCATATGAATAAAATAATGGCTCACAAATAGAAGTTCAATTAGTAATTTTATCAGGTTTCAACTTTGTTTATAGCATTGATAAATTAGTTCAAAATTTATCTTTCTTTAAATCTTTATATCCCAAAGTTAACTAACCGAATTTCATGGGAACAAATACCCAGACACAGAAAATATTTGCACTTAAAGTCCAATTGCATTGAAAGTAATTATTAATAAAATATCAATGAATTCGAGTAAACATAACAATGAGTAAAATTATCAATCATGAATGAGTAACAAGGTAAAACATACAAATACCCTTACTATGTGCAAAATTCCTATGCAAATGACTCATAGGATGTTGAACTTATGTCACCCATAGAGAACTTTCGGTTCAAAGTATTGATCTCATGATTTTTCCCAGACTAAAAAATAACCTATTTTTTATGTGTACTTTTTCATTGATGTTTATTTGCATATTTCACCTTGTTACTCATCCATGATAGATAGTTTTGCTCATATTAAACATTGTTATAAGTTTACTCTATTAACTATTAAATTGAGAAGAATGAGAGAATGAACTAGAGTGTAGTCTATTTCATTGATATTTTATTCATAATTACTTTTAATAGAATCAGACTTTAAGACCCGATATTCGGGTGAAGAAGTGGTCGTTTGGCATCAATTTTTTAATATATATTTCTGTTCTATTGACTGATTAATATAATATTTATTATTTTTCAATATATCATTCATTGAAAGTTCCTCTTTTATCGACTTCTTATTGAGTAATAAGTATTTCATTGAATTATATATCAATTGTATGACTGATTGCGAATAAATAATAAAAAAGATTTGAATAAAATATTAAATATTTATTTTATTCATTCATTGATTTATTTTAATAAAATTCTAATGACTTTATAAACAAAAATTCGTTAAAAAATCTGAAATAATTTAATGAAAGCATTTGTTAATTACTATTGAAGTCATTCTCTGCCTTTGAGTTTGTGGGCACTGAAGAGGAGAACTTTAATGCCTTCCACTCTTGAATCTCTTTTTTTAGTTCAGTCGCTGAAACATTAAAAAACAATTATAAGTTATATTATATAATGTATTGATTAAAGGCATAACCCATACCCGGACGGAGCATATCTTCAGTCAAAGGCTGTCGATTAAAGGGGTCCGTCGATGCGTTGAGCAAATGACGAATTATAACAGATCTGTCCATAATGTGACCACTGGGAAGTATAACCGGGTCCTCCATAATTGTATCCATAAGAGGGTCTTTGTATTCATTTGGAGCGTCACTCAAATCAATTTCAATCTGTCGTTTGGTCTCAAGAATTCGTTCGACGTTTTGAGTTAAAATCCGGAAGCAATCGATTTTATGTTCACTTTTTTGAAGATATCTTTTCATTCTAATGGCCGCGTCTTCAAACAATTCTTTACTATAAGAGCGTTCATCGGAGGCGATGGCCTTAATATATAAAATAATAACTAATTATCTTATTATTAATTAATAGACTAATACCTGTGCGAACTGATCACAATTTAAGAATATGTAAATGTCTGTCAACTGATCCAATAAATGTTTTGGATCCCACCCATACTTTTCAGGTTTGGCCACTTTAAGTGTATTACATTTGGGACCACAAAGTTGTTGAAGATTAGAGTTCAACATCGCCGCCAATCTGTCCGCCAATTCCTAAAAGATTAATAATAAAGGAATAACTAATTTTTAAAATTGAATGACTAACGGGTCTCATAAAAGGTTCCCGAATAGCTTCAGTTAAATAGTGTAACATATCAACGGTTTCAGAGGCGAGAGTCAAATATGATCTGCACTGACGCTCATCGTTCTGAAGAACTCTTTGCCTTGAAATCTGATGTTCGCGACTTTGTTTATTCCAACTATTAGTGTCTTTCATTTCTTCTTGAATTTCATGGATTCTTTTAAGGGAATCGAGTGATTCATCCAATAAGAAGGTGGTGTCGTTCATCAACATATTAATGAATCTAACAAATTGTTTGCCACTATTCGACTCTTTAATGATCGCCATCTTATGTATTGCGTGAGTCCACAAAGACTTAAATATTATACTTATGTGATATCTGATAGAGAACTTGTCGTAGAATTCACTGGAGGCACCGGTAGATTCTATGTCTGTATAGAACTTCATGAGAGAACGGGCCAAATGCACTTCTGCTAAAGAATGCGATAAAATTTGAACGTAAAACTCCTGCGTATAGTTATGGAGTATAGGACTCGACACAAACATCACTTCAATAAACTTTGCGGTCAAATAAGGATTACTGATATAATGAGGCGAACATATCATTATAATTAGAAATACTATCAGATCCTGAGAGTTAAGGGAATCATAATTAGTGTTATTCGGATCTAAAATTTGAGGACAATATTGAATAACAAATAGAAGAAATTCTGCGATGTCTTCAATATACCACTCGGGATATGAAGCAAAAACTTCGGGTACTTTTTGAGAAAGGGGTAAATCAATGCTCGAATGATTTTCGCATCCAATCGTTTTGAGTAAAACACCGATCAATTGGTTATAGAATGCGAGCGAACGACCCAAAAGTCTTTCATCGACTAATCCTGATTCAGAACAAGCCTTTGCTTTTTGAAGTTTCTTAACCTGTTCTTGAAGTTTCTTTATTTTGTTTGTGTGATTCAATAAAAACGGCATCTTTTGTGCGCTTTGTTTCAGTTCCTCGATATAGCGCGTCATATCCCGTATCGCACGGATTCTCCGAACATATTTCCTTTGACAGGGAATAACACTCAAGTGATGGCAGTGCAGCGCCAAAAAGAAGCACTCAGTCGTAAAATTAGGGGAATTCCATTCATGTGTTTGACTTGAGCTCAAATTTGAAGTCCAATTGTCCGCTTCGGTTGACGTAAATTTAATTCTCGACTCGTCTTTCTTTAGAGAAACCAAACTTTTGGGATGAAACTGATATAAAGTTTCGATTTTATCCCGTTTTATCTTCACTGAAAGCAATTGAAGTATTGATAAAAGATTAAGAAGAAAACCATCGCCGGAAACCAATCTTTCGTCGGACTGCAATTGTGAGCGCTCTTTATTTCGGCGTAAAATTTCACTGATATATCGCAAAGTAGTCTCTCGAGTACTGGTATTCACTAACATTGAGTGAATCGTCGGAAATAACAAATCTTTTCTGATAATTTCCAATTGTTGCTGGAGTTCATTACTATTTTGTTTTGTAGTCTCAGAACTATTCTTAGGATTTGAGAAAAATTTTTCGACGACTTTGGGCTGAAATAAAAAAATGACAAATTATTACTCATAAGTTATGAGTCATAACAATAACTATTTAAGACTTACATCGTCTTCAGCAAAGACTGAAAGTCGAAAAAATGGAGACAAAAATGACAGTCTGGCGAACTCTTTACCGACGGCATCACTCATTGGTTCCGGTGACCAGTTTTCCATTTCGGTTATCTGAATATAACAGAATTAATAAGAGATGATAACAAAAACAAAGATAACAAACCAATTGACAAATGGGACGAATAGATTTCTCTTTATAAGTTATGAGACATAACTCGCAAATAGCTCTGAGCGGCAGTTTATGTGAAGATTCATTGGCTAAACTTCCAATGCTTTGCATTTCTTGCCATAAAATTTGCAAAATTGGTATAAAAATCGTTTTAAAATTATTTGTATTGTTTCCTAAGTCTGTTTGATAAGTATTGCAGACTAAAGAAGATATAAATCCTGTGGGCAAACATTGAGCCATCAATAGTTGAGCTAAAATTGGCCTCAAATTTGGACAAAAAGATGATTCAATTAACGAATTATTCAGAATTAGAACTGAAAACTCGATTAAAAGAAACCGTATTTTTGATAAAAGTTGGATAATATTAGTGTTGTTTCGAAATGAAACTGACTTTTCTTCGTTAGAGAGACGATCAAAACATTCGAGAATATAACAAAAGACAAGAACTGACTTTTCTTTGCTTTTATACAAATCTTTAGGAAAAGACAATTCATTGCTTCCAATGAAACCGTTTTCGTTTGTCCCGTTCTTTGGCTTCAATTTGTTATATATTATGAGAGCGTTTTCATAATCACAGGAATCCATTATTTGATTAATAGTTTCCATTAAAATAATTTGAACTAAATTTAAATAATTGTTGGGAATCACTGAAGATTCCAATTGTATGTCGAAAACTTGTGTCTGACTACTATTCCATTTGACGCAAAGAATCCGAGAAATCATTTGAAACATGGATTCATCAAAAGAAGGCTTTTCGTTGACAGAAGAGTTCAGATTTAAAGCAGAGGTGGGAATCGTTTCATTGGTTTCAGTACTAAAACAGGTTTCGCGCTGACGTTTTAACGACTCTCTCTTCTCGTTGGCGTCCACTTCCATATTCTCCACTCCAGAACTTAAACTGTTTTTTTCAGAATAATTGTAATCAGATTCCACTTCCATCGAAACGCTGTCCTCCTCTTCATTAGGGGCTGAATCGAAACCAGAGATCGTCGATTCAGACAAAAGATCGGTTTTGTTTTCGATGTCATCCAATTGATTGGTCGGCCATTTGCTATCAACAGAACACTTCTCTATTGAGTTTTGTTCTTCAGTGCACTTAATATCTGTAGAGAGCTCTTCATTTGACTCATTCTTTGATCCAATGTCTGAATCAATCACTTCCTTAGAATTGAGTGAATCCTTTTCATTACTTTCAGAATTATGTCCGTTAAGAGGCATTTGAGAGGACCCGACGGACGGATTGTTAGTCTGCGAGCCATCGATTCGGGCCAACCGTTTGCGACGTAACTAAACATTAATTTCTTATTATTAGGAATTTAGACATAAATTGCTTTAAATCTTTATTTTGTTCTTAATTTTAAAAATATTTAAATATAAAAGTATTTTAATTAATGAAAAAATATAAAAATGATAGTTTACCTCATCGGGGGTTAACTCATTTTGATTGATCTCTTCGTTCATATCTGGAAACCAAATATTAATATTAAGTTTAAACTAATAATAATTTAAGTAATAAAATGAAGTCATTTGACATAAAAATTAAATTTTAATTAAAAAACCGTTAAATACGTATTTGAAAACATTTGAACAAAAGAGTGACAAAAGCGTTACTCAATTGAATGTCATTTCAACGCATATTTAAGACTTACCACCGAATGAGCGCTTAATTCAATTAAAAACTAAACACAAAATTAAAATCGAGAAAATCAGTCAATGGTTTGATTAAAATCAAAACAATTAATTATAAGTCAAGTGTCAAATGAGTGCTGTTTTGCGATGACTTTAAGTTGGAAACTAATGGACAATAAGAGAGTGTTTTGTGACTGAACTCAAGTTTGTGTTGTAGTGGAGAAGACGTAAAGACGTGAAGACGTGACGAAGCATTTAATTCATAAAAACAAATTATGTTTCACTCATTCAAAGCCTTTTCATTCACTAAATATATGATTCAAACATAAGTGTCGATACTTTTTGTCGTCACTTCTGAATGATTTTTAACATAAAATTAGAGTTCAATGAAAGATATCCTTCGATCAGCTGTTGTTGTGTTGAGTCAAACATTGCTTTCATTACTTTCTTCTCATTTGTAAACCACTTTTGAAACGAATTTTAAATTATTTCTCATTATTTTTAGAAAAATATTATTTATTTATTTATTTATTATTTACCAAATATTTGATAAAATGTCGAAATTGACAGCAAATGAAGTTTCAAAGAGTCGTTCATCAAATCAATTGACTTCTTTTGACACAAAATATGTTCCTCTCATTGAAAGGATTGTTAAAAGAGAGAACTCGAATGACATCCCTTTCTTTTCTCTGGAGTTCTTTCCCCCCAAAACTAAAGAGGGGGCCATTAATCTGATTTGTCGTTTGGATCGGTTCCGAAGGGGTGGTCCACTATTTTGTGACATAACCTGGCACTCCAAAGGTAATCCTGGATCAGATTCAGAGACTTCTAGTATAACAATAGCTGGCATTTCACTGAATTATTGCGGTTTGGATACAATTCTTCACTTGACTTGTGTTGGTATGACTGTAACTGATCTGAACAATCACTTGGAAAGGGCTAAAACTTTGGGAATTCGTAATATTGTGGCCCTTCGGGGAGATATGACTGACGACAAATTCGGTGACTTTAGATTTGCTTCTGATTTGGTTCGATATATTCGTCGCGAATATGGTAACTATTTTACAATAGCAGTGGCCGGTTATCCAACCGGTCATCCGGAGTCACCCTCTCCTCAAAAGGATTTGGAGTATTTGAAAGAAAAGGTCGATTCCGGCGCCGATTTCATTATAACTCAACTCTTCTTCAAATCTCAAGTTTTTATTGATTTCGTAGAAAAATGCCGTAAAATCGGTATTCGAGTACCGATTGTGGCCGGAGTTATGCCGATTCAGAGCTATGACTCTCTCGAAAAAATGGTTAAACTCTCAAAACTAGATATTCCTCAAAATATTTTATCAGATTTAGAGAGTATTCGAGGTAATGACGAAGCCGTTCGCAAATTCGGTATCGATTGGACGGTCACTCTTTGCAAAGAACTAATTAGAGCCAAAGCGACGCCCGGACTTCACTTCTATACTCTTAATCGAGAACTGGCGACCACTTCTATTCTTAAACAATTAGGACTATGGAATAAATGCCCGAAACCACTTCCATGGCTGCCACCCGTTAATCATCGCAGATGTTCTGAAGATGTCAGACCAATATTCTGGGCGGGAAGACCCAAGAGTTATGTTTTCCGCACACAAACATGGGATGAGTTTCCTAATGGTCGGTGGGGTCGCTCAGATTCCCCCGCATTTACTGATCTCAAAGATTATTATCTTTTTCTCGAACCACAAAAAAGTAAAAAAGAATTACTCGAAATGTGGGGAAAAGAACTGAATTGTGAAGAAGAGGTTTGGGATGTCTTTTATTGTTATGTTTCGGGAAAACTCAATAAAAATAATAAAAAGGTTTCAATAATTCCGTGGAATAATGAAGAACTTCGACCCGAAACTCATTTAATTGTAGACCAATTGTCCAAATTTAACAAAAAAGGAATTTTGACCATAAATTCTCAGCCGAACGTCAATGGAGTTGAATCTACTGATCCTATTCACGGTTGGGGTGCAACTGATGGCTATATTTACCAAAAGGTAAGTAATAATACATTTTCTCAATTTTTTTTATTCCTTTATATAAAAATACTTTTAGTATTAATTTTGTGATTTTGTGGGAAAGGCTTACCTCGAATTTTTTACTTCTGTGGAGAACATCGAAGCCCTTAAAACCGCTCTAAAACGATATCCATCTGTTAATTACCAGATTATCAACAATTCTGTGAGCAATTGATTTTAAAATTATTTTTTTCTATTCATTCATTCATTTGAAAAATTTGTTTAAAAAAGGGAAGAATAGATGTGACCAACTCTTTGGAAAATAACCCGATAGCTGTGACGTGGGGTGTTTTTCCTGGCAAAGAGATAATCCAGGTTTATTTTTATTTGATTTCATTATATTTTAATTAAAATTTGTTAATTAAAGCCAACTGTTGTCGATCCCATCTCTTTTAAAGTATGGAAAGAGGAAGCCTTCAGTCTTTGGTATGAAAAATGGGCCCAAATCTATGACGACGACAGTTCTTCCAGAAGTGTTTTACAGTATATTCACGACAATTACATTTTAGTTAATTTAGTTGACAATCAGTTTACCAAAGATTGCTGTTTGTGGTCACTTCTCGACGATTTGTTTTCTATTAAAAAAGAGTCTCATCTCTAATCTCTCAATAATTCATTTTTATTTAAGTCATTTTTAACTTAAAGTCAACTGATTTTTAAATTACCTTGTCAAATTTTATACATTTAAAGTACAAAAAAGTATTTATACCAAAACCTATGCGAAGGCTTTTTGGCCTCTTTTAACGATTAATGAAAATAATAAAAATTAATTATAAAAAAAATATTCAATTTTAATACAATTGATGTCCGGCTATGAGTTTATGAGTTAAACTTTAACTTAAAGATTACTCCAAATGATTGTAAGCAATGATTCAGTTTTAACAGTTCTAAACAGATTTCATTGTACTAATGTTCAGTTTTTTACACTTTATGAGATACACTAAAACCTCTTCAAACTGAACACTGTTGAGATCAACAATCTTGTTCAGTTTAGGTGTTTAGTATAGGTGTTTAAGGGTTTGTATTAATTAGTGTTAAAAATATAATGATTTAAAAATATCATTATTTTAGGCAATTATTACAATAATTTAAAGTAAATTAAAGTAATTTAATACAAACATTAGTTTTTAGAAAAATATTCAGTGATTTTCGCTTTAATTTTATATTTTCTGATCTTCAGTTAAGGCAATGAATTCCTTAATTTAGTTAAATGTAAAAACATTTTTGGTGTTTCTTTAATAATGAATGACTGGATTTCATTCAATATTTTAAAAACTAAATCAAAGTTTAAATCAGAATTATTTAGTTTTAAAATAAATTCAAATATTCTTAAAGTTTTGTTTAAAATACAGAATAAATATGTTTTTGGATCTCAATTACCTCTATTATTAAAAAAAATAATCAAGAGATTTGTTAAATTTTCAAGGTATTTTTATGAAATCTATCAAATTTATTAAAAAATGAACCAATTGAAAGAATGATCATGCTACATGATATATAAAAATCAGCTTGCTAAATTAATAAGTTTCAATTTTATAAAAGATTTAGAAGATTTTGAAATACCAAGGAAACAATTCAAAATTATTGTGAATGATATTCGAATAGTAATTAATTTTTAAAATAAGAAGCTTGATAACACAACTGATCATTTTTATCATATGATTGATATCAAATAAACAAATGCTTTACTAAAGTCATCATTAGTTAACAAAAGTGAAAGTTTATTCAATTAATTAAAATTTATATTCTATTCTATCATTTAGTGTTAAGGTTTTAAGAATTGCTTAACAAAATCAATTAGTTAACCCAACCGATGCTTTACTCAACCGATTGACGACTGTGTAATATATAATAAATTTATATATAATGTAATAAAAATACAGTATGAGGCATAAATGCTTATACGCTCATAAAATAAAGTTTTAATAAAATAAAGACAAAGAGTATTCACTTTCGTATTTATTTTAGAATTATTTAATAGAATCGAAAATCAGTCGTTTATTAAAGTTTGTGTAAAAGTAATCAATCGGTTAAACGCAGGAATGGCAAAAGACCTCGATCTCCAGGGGGTATACCCCTCCCTGGAAGTTAAGAACCCCAACAGACCTGGTGCCTGTCCATAGACGTAATGTTAAGTTTTCAAAATCCCGGGGGGGAGGGGGATATTTTGAAATTGCCATGCCTGGTTAAACGTTATATAAAATAGGATTATTCTAAAATAGGTAAAATTTTCCAGGTTAATAATTTGTAAGCTTACACTCTATGTCTCACTTTTATATTTTAATCCGATATAAGTTAGGACAGTATAAGTTAGACTTAACAGCTTAAGGAAGTCCGTTCCCATTCAAGTTTAAGAATCTATTATTGATTTCAATTCATTTATTTGTAGAAAAAATTTATGTTAAGAAAGAAATTGAGTCTAAAAATTGATTAAAAGGCAAAACTTATCCGTTAAACTCCTATTAAACTCCTATTAAATGATTGAACTGAAATCATAAGTCAATTCCTATTATATTATAAGTAATCCATTGATTTGAAGGTAAAATAACTGAAAACAAAGCAATAAAAATGATTTCAAGAATAAACTTTCAATCATTTGTTCGATTCATTTGTGGGACAAAACTTCTCTAAATATTAAGTTTAGACTTAAGAAACCAATAATTCATTGAATGTAATAAAAGTAAATTTCAATTTATATAAAATGTCTTTTAATAAATTATCAAATCCTGGATTCGTAATACATATTATTATAAGTGTGACCATGTTCATTCTAGTCATATGCAATACAGTTTGTGGTAATTATTAAGAAAACTGAGATATTAAGAAGATATTAAAATTAATTTAAAGGATTCGGATGTGGAGAACGTCCGCTACATTTGGAGCGTTCGGGTCGTATTGTTGGGGGCAGAGATGCGTTTGTGGGTGAAGCACCTTGGCAAGCACTCATCAAAGAGGCCAAGTTCTTCGGTTTGTGGCGATATAACAAATGTGGAGCTGTTCTTATAAGTCATAATTGGGTGATAACTGCCGCGCACTGCAATTCTGGTCTTTTCGGTTCATTACAAGTGATATTAGGCGGACATAACCTCAAAACAATTGAAACTTCGAGTGAAGACTCTTCTTTTGAGAGAAGTTCTATCGTTAAAAAAGTCAAGAGAATTGTAGTCCACCCAAATTACAATCACATGACTCTTGAAAATGATTTGGCACTCATTGAGTTAGAATCAGATGTCGATTACGACAAATATATTCAACCGATTTGTTTGCCAGAGAAGGGCAACGATTTTACAGGAGTTGAGGCCTTTGTTAGCGGTTGGGGTGTCCTCTCATATCGTAAGTTTCATTGTTTTAATTAAAGATTAATCAAAGTTTTACAGATGAGCGCAAAATTCCAGAAGTCTTACAAATAGTGAGAGTTCCCATTCTGTCAAACGACGAGTGCCAACAAATGTACAAAAAGTCGAGACATAATTTAGTCGCTCGAAAAACAATCCTTTGCGCCGGTTATGCCTTTGGAGGCAAAGACTCGTGTGAAGGAGATTCTGGTGGACCACTTGTTGTGCGCGAAGGAACTGAAGGCAAATGGACTCTCGCAGGCATTGTTTCCAATGGCATTAAGTGCGCTGAACCTAATTTACCCGGAATTTACACCAGAATTTCGGAATACGACGATTGGATTGTGAAGATTCTTACAAATCATAATAATTAGAGAATTTTTTTTATTTATATTTATATTAAATTTGTTTTAATTCTTTTTAAATTATTTTCATTAAAGAAATCATTCACTTATTATATAAAACTATTGCATCAAAAAAATTCTATTAGTTATTACTAATAACTTATTAGTAATAACTTATTACTAGATTGTCTAAAAAACCTATCTAGCGTATTGTATCGGTCAATCCTATCATTGTTC
>JAQIXI010001590.1:0-13008 GCA_034700165.1 Galumnidae sp. Gr-Ori-00277 | reverse complement strand
ACCCATCTAGTGGCAAGTATCATTTGAACCTGATGACTAACACTTTGTTCTAGCGTCAAAGCAAAGAGTTCCGGTCGTCACGAACTAATCGATTTAGTTAACGTAGTTGATTCCATTTTATTAGTAAATTAAAACTTGCCAAAATTAAACATTATAAATTTAATTTTGGCATTTTATTAACAATAATTTGTAAGGCAATATAATTAGATAAAGTTTATGTTGCAGTTTTAAAATTAAACATTTCTTAAAAAGATTAATTTTTAATTAACGGAAATTTAAATTGAAAATAACTTTAGTAGTATACTGTAATTCAAGAGATTTAAAACTAACAATATATCACTTAATTACTAATTATCTTAACTTAGAAAATAAAACTAATTTAGGGCTTAAAATATTCAAAATTAGAAAATATTTTTATAGTATTTAATTCGATTATTTAACAAATATTTCCTCATTTATACCGACATGCTATTACATCCGAGGTATACTAGCAGTATCCTCAAACTCAATATATACCAGCATGCCGACTGAAACGAGGGAATACGGTAAGTATTAGATAATGTTTGTATCTTGTTAAATTTTGCATAATTACTTAATTAATATTATTTAAAATATAACTAAAAACTAATTAGTGTTAATTATATATAGAAAAGTTTCACTAGTAATTATGCAAAGCTAAGGTTCAATCGATTATTGATATATATAGATTTATGAACAACACCTGTGCTTACATTTAATTTTAGGTTTCTGAGAAATTTTGTTAAAATTGTAGACTTTTGATGCCTATGTATTAGTATTGCTACTAAAGCTTAGCAAATTATTTGCAATTTATTATATATTGGTTTATCATTTAAACAAAATCTTAAGTTGGTTTAACGTTTAAACAAATATTGTCCGAAAAACAGGTGCACTTACTAAAACCAATCAAAATAGCTATTATAATTCAAGAAATCTGAATATAAGAGCACCGGTAATAGAGAAATGTATTCAAAAAGTCATTTCAGTTTGAATAAAACTTCTGATTCGTATTTTATTACTTGTTTATCTAAACGCTTGTCACCTAAAATAGTTTTTAATTATAATGGCTAAAAGATTTCTTCAAAATAAATGGCGGAACGAGGTCAAACAACTTCGAGTCGAAGGTAAATGCTTTAATTATTCATATAATATATAAAATTATTAACATTTTTTATTAAGAGCCGAGACCAGTACCAGAAGACGAGATGGAGTGCCAAATTGAGGAAATAGAAGGTGTTTTAGCTAATGAAGAAGAGACTGAAGGCGTTTTACCTCCTGAAGAGGAAACCGAAACCGGGTCTGGGGTTAAACAAGTGTCAATAGTTAATCAGATGGGAGGAGAATCCGAAGAAGTAGTGCTCGACCCCTCTATTGATGCTAGTCCTGCACCGACCATTCAATTCGAATGGCTAAAAACGCCAACGACTACCCGTTTTGATAAATTCAAGACTTTTCAATTTCGGAAGCAACTCTTCGTTCGATTCAAGTTTGACAACCTCGCTGGTGACCTAAACATTGAATTATTTCATGAGGAATTGGATCAATTTTATAAACAGCAGATATCTGATGTCATTCATCGTTCTGAATTCAAAAAGGAGGATTTATATTCTGTGGCTGTGAATTCAAAATCTTTGACACACCCTCTATTCATTTCATCAAAACGTGTAGAGTCTTTTAACGCCTCAGAATTCACCGTTAAAGTATTTAGTATCTGCCAATCGAAAAAATCTTTTGCTCTTCAAGACCTCAGCTTTTATATTTACATGACTAAAGCAATAGTTGGCTCCGGTGGCGATGGGAATAAATTGAGAAATCGACGGCAAATAGCTCCAATGGAACTCTCCGAAGTCTCCATACGAAAACGAAGTGTGGTAACAATTAAAAATACAGGTATTAATCATAAATTATTTTCAGAATTTAATATTTCAATTTTAAGATAAATTGTGTGGCTTTAGAGCAGTTTATGTGGGTTACACTTATTGGTCTTGTGATTTGTATAAACCTGGAGCTCTCGAATTACATAAAAAAGAATGGCGTAAGGTCACATGAGAAAACGGTCTCAGATATCAAACGGCAAATATGAAAGAATTGTTCAAAACAATCAAAAATATTATCACGAAATCGACTATCATCAAAACTATGGTTGTAATGGAGATTATTATGCAGAGTATCAGTGTGCAAATACCTTTTATTTCGACTTCAAAATTCTTTTGAGGTTAGATTCCTATCACTTCGATTTAATCAACAAATTTTTGAATACGCAATAAATGAGTCTCACTGTGATCGATGCAGCCGACATCATACACTCGCCATTCATAGGCCCCTCAGAAGAAAGTTTCAAAACAATTTACAACGAATGGATTTGAGATATCGAAACAGGTAAAGGCTATTTAAATTTTATCAAGAATTGGCCGGCGTATTGTGAAAAACCTTTTTCCTGTGCTTCGTACAAAATATACCATTACGCGTTAAATCACAACTGCTCGTACACTTGCCAATACTGCTATAGACCGGGCTTCAAACACACAGGTGAGGTCATCAAATGTGATATATGCGAATCTTTATTTGCGGGGAACGATTGCTTAGAATATCATAAAGACCAAAAACAAACTAGGGTTAAGCCGTACGTTGAATATGAAAAGTGCGAGCAATGTGATGTCAAATATAAAAAGGATTCTAAATTTAAGCACGTGTGCAATGAATTTAAATGTCAGAATTGCCGTCAAACATACACCGAATTGCCTCACTATTGTATGATTAAACCGCATGTCATCAGTAAATTAATGACTAATGATGCGAAAAATAAGATTATTGTTACTTTTGACATCAAGTCGTCTTTTGACCCGGACGGCCTATCTATAGACTACCATAGAGCTGTTCTGCTTATAGCTGAAATAGTTTGTGATAACTTTTGGTCTAATATAAATAAGTGTAAAACAGTTGATGAGTGTGACATTTGTGGAAAGGGGCTCAAAGTCTATCAATCAGCGGAATGTGTTAAAGATTTTACAGATTATCTCTATAAAGACATTGCGAAGAGAGCCGAAAATACCAAATCTTTATTATACGTATTCGCTCATAATAGTAAAGGATACGACGGTCACTTTATTTTGAAAGATATTTACACACGTCAGTTCAAAAATCAACCGAATATTATTCTTCAGGGCCTTAAAGTGTTAAAAATGAACATAAATAATGTGAATTTTGTAGACAGCTTATCGTTTTTCATGCAACCACTCTCTGTACTACCAACATCATTCGGTTTCGAAAGCGTTGTTGAGAAAGGCTTCTTTCCTCATCAATGGAATACAGAAGAGAACTGGACCTATGTTGGCCAAATTCCTCCAATTGAAGCCTTTGAAACAGAATATATGAAAGACAAGACAGCGAAAGAGTGCAAAGAATGGCATCGAAACTTCATAGGCGAATACAATCTGATGAAAGAGATGTTGAAATACTGTCAAAATGATGTGAAAATCTTGACAATGGCCGTGATGGAATTCCGTCGGCTCTTCCAAGAAACAACAAATCTTGATCCAATTACAAGAAATTTTACACTAGCATCGGTTGCGATGGAGGACTATAGAGCCAATGTTCTTCAAGAGAACACAATCGGTATCACACCTATTGAGGGCTACGCTATTACACGAAGTAAGTCCACAAAAGCAAATATATGGTTAGATTGGAAAGCAAAGACCGAAGGTGTAGAAATAAGAAGAGAGCAAAAGGTCGGCCCTTACTATGCAGACGGCATAAATGATGACAAAGTTTATGAGTTCTTCGGTTGTTTCTTCCACGGCTGTAAAACTTGCTGCCCAAATAAAAACCTAGAGATGGGAGAAAATAGAAAAACTCAATAATAAATCCCTAGACGATAAGTTACATGAAACTAATAAAAAGGTAAGATTTAAAATATGAATATATCCTATTGGCCACCCAAAACTCCTCACCGAATTTGAAGACAACTCAATCGAAAATTATTTTGGTTATATTAAATGCAAAGTAACAGCTCCTAAAGACTTGTATTTACCCGTTCTTCCTTATCGAAACTCCAAAGGGAAACTTATGTTTCCATTGTGTCCAAAATGCGCGGAAAGCCAGTCACCAGTATGCGAACATTCAGAAGAGCGTGTTTTTGTCGGTACTTGGTTCTCTGAAGAATTAAAAGAAGCGGTCAGAAGGGGCTATATTATAAACCAAATTTATCAAGTTTTGCACTACGAGCACACTTCTAACGATCTCTTTAGCGATTATATTCGAAAATGGCTTAAAATCAAAACAGAATCATCGGGATGGTCGACCCATTGCACTACAGAAGAGTCAAAATAAGCATTTTTAGAAAAATTTGAGGAAAGAGAAGGCGTCAAGTTAGATCCTCAAAAGATGACCAAAAACTCGGGTCTCCGATTTATTGCAAAACTTATGTTAAATAGTTTATGGGGGAAGCTAGGCCAACGCAGGAATCAGCCGAAGACCACTATTTGTACAACATATCAACAGTTTTATAAAATAATATCAGATCCAAGAAACAAAATCAGAGGAATTTTGCCAATAAATGAAGACGTTATTGTCGTAAGTCATCGTTTCATAGAAGATGTTTACGATAAGCCGGGAAATACAAGCATAGCTGTTGCGGCTATGGTCACCTCTTACGCGCGCCTAAAACTATATGAGATTATTAGTAATATAGAAGAATCTTGTAAAGGACGCGTCCTCTACTTCGATACAAATAGTGTTATTTTCTTTCATAAACCAAATAAAAAATGGTATATACCTGTTTTAGGCGATTTTCTCGGAGACATGACGGATGAGATAGCCAATGATTACGGCGAAGAAGCATATATTGAACAGTTTGCCAGCGGTGGACCAAAGAATTATGCATATACAGTCAGAACAGCGGAAGGAATAAAATTTAGAACCAAAATTAAGGGTCTAAACATCACTTCAGAAATAAAAAATATTCTTGACTTCAACTGTGTCAAAGATATGTCTTTGAAATACCGAAGAGGTGTACTTAAAGAAAAGAATGTCTCTCAACTTTTGTTCAGGTCAACAAAAGAACACGAAGTCTACACAAAAAAATTCGATAAAAAATACAGAGCCATTTCCGAGAAGAGAGTGATTATACCTCAAGGAAAAATACATACGCTTCCGTTTGGCTTCATTGGGACATATGAATAAAAAATACTTAAATTTAATTCATTTGTATTTGATCTCCACGAATACTTTGTTTAATAATTTAATTTTATCTTTAAAAAGTGATTCAATTCAGAAAAAGAATAAATTTTATAAAATTTCTCAAAAATTTAACATAATTTTATATTTTGCTCAGTTTAATTTAAACGCAAAACAACAAAGCTTTCATATTAGTATCATTTGGTAGAGCTTTCATAAAGCTATTAATGAGCTAAGAATAAAGAGGTGCCAAAGAACCGATCAGAAAATAATTAGAGTGATATACAAGAAATTAGTCATATGCATAACTTTTCAATCTAAAATTTTTTCTAAACGCAAAACACCAAAGCTTTCATATTAGCATCATATGGTAGAGCTTTTATAAAGCTATTAATGAGCTAAGAATAAAGAGGTGCCAAAGAAGGAACACAAGATATAAGGTTAATTCAAAGTTTGGACCATTTAGCGTAACCAGGGTGCACCACGTGAAGGCGGTCCAAATTACACCCCTTCCATTTTTTAACGAGGTTGGTCACCCTTTCCTCGTAACCTAATCCGGGGGTAGAGACTAATAGGGAATTAACGGGAACACGTGGTACTCTTCTTTCAGGCCTCTCCCTGATTTAACCCAACGAGTATAAATACTCTTAAGAGTTTCAGTGTTTGGCGAATAGTCTGCAAATTTATTAAAAAGGGAAAAGACGGAGATATTCAGCGCTTTGCCGAAAACGCGCAATTCTGCTTCACCTAAGAAACCAGTTAGCTTGTTTTTGTCAGGTTTGAGGTTGAATTTGCTAACTTTAAGAGCGAATGCGTCGAGATTTTGCTCAAGAAGAGCATATACAATTAAAAGCCTAATGAAGGGATGAAACTTGGCCTCTTCAAGCAAACATATAGAGATAGAAGACGGAGCACAGTCACCCCAGTTTAAACTTTTATATTGCTTGAACTTAAGCTTATGCTCAAGTTCAATTTTAAGAAATTTAGGGTAACTCATCGGCTTCTTCTCAGGTAAGAAAGTGGGGGCATTATTTGTGGTGACGGTCTTCATTTTCTCAAAAATAGCCTCATCGAACTCAATTGAAGAACTTGATTCGTTCGCCTTTAATAAAATCTCAATAGCCAGTGAGTTAAGAGTGACAAGCTCTGACTTATAGTCTCGTGGGTTTTCAGCAGTACATTTGTCTAAAAATGTCTGAACTTTAGTTCCATGACGCGAAACTAAGTTTGCGTATGTTTTGCTAAAAGCTTTTAAAAGTTGACCTCTATTGTAACGCGCTGTAACTTTATTTCCCGAAATTTTTCTAATTTCCCTGATTGCGTTTAAGACAGCATCGCCTTCAACTTTCACGCCTTCAAATGTTTTTAAATTGGTCTCATTAAACCAAATTTGAGCAATACGCTCCAAAAGTACATCATTAAATTTGATATTCGCCATCAAAACTGATTGGGTTATAAAACTTTTTTGGTAAAATATTAAAAGGTTTAAAACCAGCACTAAAATATGTAGGAAAGCTGGAATGGGAGGCTATTAAGCTTGTGGGGGGGATTTAATGAAAGGCGAACCGTTAGAAACGGCTGGGCCTAATGCTTTTATTGCTACTACTCAAAACGTTTTAGATGATGCAAAGCAAAAGCTTGAATCAATGAAGAAACAATCTGGTAGGGGTCGTAAGCATAAACGCAAAACAGTTAGGAAAGCAATTAAAAAAGTAATTAAGAGAAAATCAAAACCTGTTAAAACAAAAAAGAAAAAGTTAAGAAAAAATCTAAAAAACAAAATAAATACATTTTTCTAAAAATGGCATTACCGAAATTAATACACCCTAAGTCGGAAATGGTCGCTCTGCCTGAGTATGATCTTTTTGGAGTACCTGCAACACAAGTTATGTGTTCATCTATCGTTTACATTTAATTTTTCGTTAATATAACACTTAATAACATTTTTAACTTTCCATTTTAAGTCTCTTATCTTGTTAATAACTGAGCCACATAAATTAAGAGACGATTCTTCAATTGTACCGTTTAAATTATACTTATTGACCTGTATAGTGAGATATCCCTTCCACGAACGATGCTTAGTAATACATACGCTCTTGTCGCCGAACCCGAAAAAATCTGAAGCGAGGCCTTTTGAAACAAACTCATCAAGTGAATCCGCAAATTTTTCAAACTCTTCTATTCGAAGAGTGAAACCTTTGCAAAAGTCAAAGCTTCCATCCATTTGACGATAGTTAAGCCCCACAGACACGAAATAACTATTGAGGTTATGCCGAGACAACAATTTTGAGGTCCATAAGCCAGTCTCTAGTTGACTTCAGAACTTTCGTCATCA
Source organism: Galumnidae sp. Gr-Ori-00277 (assembly GCA_034700165.1). NCBI lineage: Eukaryota > Metazoa > Arthropoda > Arachnida > Sarcoptiformes > Galumnidae > Galumnidae sp. Gr-Ori-00277. Next base: position 5,480 of record JAQIXI010001590.1, on the reverse strand, counting down.
ATACATTGAAGCACGAATTGCTACAACTTCCTTCGTGTTCCTCGAATATTGGATTCTTTTCAGTTTGAGCTAATTGTGGTGGAAGTGAATCAATTAGCTCAGCGTCAAGCATATCTTCCACCAACTCGTCCATCAAGTCCCTTACTTCTTTGTCAATAGCTTAAAGTGAAAAACATTAGTAAAGGTTGAATATAACATATTTATAATATACATACCATAATCATTAACAAATTGGTTTTCTTCTTCGGGAAAACTTCTTTTAGACATTTTATTGAGTTTAGTTTAACTGAAGACTTCAAAATACTAAATTGATATGATTTTCAATAAAATTTTAGTCTCTTTATATACCCTTAAAACATGTGCTTTTCCTTTGATTTTATTTAGAGATTAAAACTTGTTTTTGAAAAGAAAACGACAACTATTTCTTAAGACGCTTTTGTAATCCGACCTAATCTTTACATAAAATTTTTTTCAAAATATTTTAGATAATAGTTAACTTCTATACTCATTTTTTATATTAAAATAAAGATATTTTGATTACAATTAAAAGAGTATAATTTATTTTGGTATATTTTGATTAATTTATAAAGTTTTTAACGAAATAACAATTTGAGTGTTATAAGCCGATTAAAGTGTGTGAGTTCAGGTGCTGTTTGCTTATCGCGGCGCATTTATTCTAAGAATCTATGCATATACAGCCTTTGCACACGACTTATAGTTAAGCACATTTAAATTGTTTTCTAAATTAACTTAAATCATATTAAACTAATTATATTTATTAATTATTTATGTATTAATTGTATTAAGCGTTATGCATTAATTTTTGATTGGGAAAGTTTTTGGATCGGAAAAAAGTGGGAGAGTTTCGGGTCAGGTTCGGGAAAGCAGACGGAGCAGATCAGAGGAGTTGTTTTAGGTTCGGGAAAAATTTCTGGGCTCGGGAAAAGGTTGGGTTCGGGAAAGGGTTGGGGACGGTACAGGTATAAAATATTTGGGTCAATGACGAGTGTAAACACAGATGCGTCTGTGTTTGTAAACAAAGGATTAACTTTTGGCGGGAAAAAATACGGGTATCAGCAGAAGTATACTACTAACTTTTAATATATTTAATTAAACCTTTAGGAATTTAAAGTAAATTTTTAAGTCTATGGTTTTGACTATAATTATAAGTTGCAAATCTATAGAATATCAAAGGTCATTCCTGGGATTTGAATAAACAATATTTAATTGATTTGAAAATACATTTTTTAAAATAAATTATTGAATAATTAAATTTAAAAATTCAATAATATTAATATTTTGTTAAATAAAAAATTTATGCATTATAATTAACTATGTACTCTATAAAATTAGTTAATTTGTAAACTGTAACTATTGTATTGTTTAACAATTTATATAACAAAAAATAATTGGTTCTAATCCCTTCAAGATTTATAAAATGATTATTAGACTAGATAACATTTTTAGTGTTAATTAAACATTTGAAAAATAAACAACTAATATACTAAAGTTATGTAAGTTAATTACGCAATTTGCTTTTTTATAAACTGTAATTTTTAGAGAAATCTTGAATAAAAATAAAAATAATTGGTGTAAAATAGTTACGCCTTCACTAACATTAATATCTATATATGAATGTTTTTATTAATTTTATTAAATTATTGTTACATTAAATAAATTTTATTCCTTTATCTTCAAGAGTTGAGTTTAAAACTTTAATAATTGCAAAATAAAATCAAAAATATTTTAGCATATTAGTACATGGTTAATTGTGGTTAACAAAATAGCAGCTGAAACCTATTGCTTAATAAATTGGTGGATCACCACTTCCTGTTCATAAAGCATTGTTAGGTCTGATGGATCGAAGGACCTCCCTTACTAGCCATAAGGTATTGTTAGTTATTATATTATAGGAAAAGGTTTTAAATGAAATCTTGAATGTTTAAAATTCAAATTTTAAATATTACTATTTTTTCCTTAAAACATTAGTTTTAACCAATAAGCGTAGTTTAAGTTTGGAAGCATTTTTATAAACGGCAAATTTAAACACAAAATAATTTTAATATATTAAATTAATCTTATAACATTTCAAAGTAAATTTTTAAGTCTATGAATTAAACTATAATTATAAACTGTAAATCTATAGGATATCGGTGGTCATTCTTTGGAATTGGATAAACAATATTTAATTAATTCGAAAATACAGTTTTTAAATAAACAATATATGCATTAAATTAAACTATGTGATCTATGAAATTAGTTAATTTGTCAACTGTAACTATTGTTGTTTTTAATTATTAGTATATCAAAAAATTTCTAATATAAATTATTTGGACACTGAATCAATTTATTTTTTTAAACTACAGTCACCGATCGCTAATTTTAAGTACCGATAATTTTAACTAACGGCTAATTTTAACCAAAACCTAAAACCAAAAACCCATTCCCATAGACTCAATGTTAAAATACAACCAATAATTTAAAGAACTGATAATTTTAACAAACCGTTAATTTTAACCAAATATGAAAACCAAACCTCATTGAAACCCATATAAAAGTCATACCAATAATTTTAACTAAACTTTCATAAACAATAAATAAAACATTTTTTAAAAAATACTTTGAAATAATAAAAAGTTAATTATTTTATTGTTTAAAACACAAACATTTTGTGATTATAAAAGTGTTGATATAATTAAAAAAAATTTTAAAAATATAGAAATATATGCAGCTATGGTTAGAATTAAAAATTAAACAATATCCATTCTAAAATATCGTAATTAAATAATCTAGTCTTGTTAAAATATTATTTATATCTGGAAACCCAAAGGAAACATTGCTTTCCTTAAAAATTGAATATAAATTATTATTGCTTTGAATGTTTTAGTGGTTCATCAAAAAAGTTTTAAGAGAGAAATTAATTAAAAATAGTATTAGATACTTTTAATAATTTTAAACAAGTAAAAATAACTGATTTTTAGTATAAAAGTTCTAATTAGTTAAAAACATTTAATTATACATTTAAATATGTTTTTCCATTTCAACCATTAATTTTAACCAAATGTTAAAAATGTCCAAAACCAAACTTGTTAAAATTAACGATGGGTGACTGTATTATACCGGGTGTTCCGGAAAGTCGGTGCACAATATGATAGGGTAAGGGAACTTGAGGTAGCCCTCGGGATTACCCGGAAAAAATTAAATTGAGTTTGTTTATGTTTAAAAAGATAAATAAATAAAGTTTAGACAGTTGTTTGAACTCATCATTTAAAAATTTACCTTATATACTTCCTTTATGTACAGGTGAATATGCGAAGTTTAAGTGTTAAAAATTTTATTCTTAACTTTTGCTCAATTTTTATAAAATTAAAATAAATTTATAATTATTCATTGATAATTTATTGATTAAAACTTATTTTTAGCCAATATTTATTTTTTTCGGGTAATCCCGAGGGCTATCCCAAGTTCCCTTATGCTACAATATTGTGCACTTACTTTCCGGAAAACCCGGTATAATTTAATATAAATTAAAATAAATTTCCATTTCAACTGATTACAGCAATTCTTCAATGCTTTCATTCATGTATTCCTTATAAGTGATGATAATATCAGTCATGAATTTTATTTGTGGTTCTCATAACTTAACCAAATTTCCAGTTAAAACCAATTTGTTACTAACGGTAAAATAATATTAAAAATGAAAAATTTCTGTTTATTGTTATTATCACTAATTATTCCTTGAAAACTATGAAATGGCAAACATTACAAAAGTAATAGAAAAACTCGAAAACGATATTAAAGGACAACAAAATCAAATCAATTCAATGAAATCCAAAGAAGGAAATACTGACAATAAATTAGAAGAATTTCAAAATCAAATCAATTCATTAATTCCTTTGGGTTTTCTTTACACTCAATTCCCTAATCAGTCGACACCACAACAGTTGTGGCCAAACCTCAAGTGGTCTGAAGTCACACAACAATTTTCGGGTCTTTTCTTTAGAGCCGAAGGAAGTGGTTCTGAGCCATTCGGAAAAATTCAACAAGCTAATTATTCTAGAATATCTGATAGTAAGTCTAGAACATGTGTTATTAAGGGATATACTGATTGCAAAGATTATGAAAGTAACTTGAATGAAGGATCATGGTCAAATAATTTGTTTAAAGATTGGTTTGGTCATTATTTAATCTCTGGAGCACCCATTGGAGTCGAGTTCTTCCGTAATTGAGGTCATTTGAATATTTGAGCAAGTAAAAGATAAAAGTTTTATATTATAATTAAATATATACAGTTTAAAAACGATATATCAGATATAACCAGAAATTTGTTATTAAAATTTATTTCTTTATTAATGATTTTATTAAAACAATTTTATTATTAATTTCAGATAATTCTAAGACTTCTTCTGACGACAACATTTCCCAGAGAAATTATTAATACTATAAAAACTTATTTCAATTACGAGAAAAATATAATAATAGATATTAAAATCAATTAAAACGATTATAATATTATATTTCATTTTTGCAAATTGGTATATATGAGGTATCTTGTAAGACCATTTGATAAATCTTGTAATTTGAATATTTAAAATCTTGTAATGAAACTTTTTTAACAATTATGGACAAATTATCAAGTTGCAATATTTCCTTTAATAATATTTTAAATGAAAAATCATTATTGGATTTTAAAAGGAATGAAAAATATTTTTTATTAAATGGTATAGAAAATAATCAAATTATTCCTGATAAGAGAGAAAATGTGTATACGTTTAAAACTGAGAAAGTTGAGCTGGGTTATAATAAAACATGGAAAATGAATATTTGTCAAATTCAAATACTTTTTCAAAGGTCATTTGAAATTAAAAGAATCGACAAAAATATTGAGAAATTGTTTACATTTATTCATTATAGAGGGGCGGAATATGTATGGGGTTGTTGCAACGCATGAGTTGAGTTCTGGTGACTCTTTTAGACATTTAATCAATTTTAAAGAATTATATAACAATCCCACAATTGCTATTGAGAACATTGTCCACAAATATCTGAGTCACCGCACGGCGAGTGTCATGACTATAGTATAGACAATAGACAATAAGTTTAACTCAAGTAATCAGTTTCAGTGCATTCGTCGGTGTCTCAAACATTTGGCTAAAAATATGTTCGGATGTAATCTTCTAATTATCTATAATTCTATTTATAAATTTGACTTAACCTCAAGTGATTTACAAAATTTTTGCAATTCGAGTACTCATCAAATGTTTGATATTTCAATACAAAAATATGATTTGAGAGAAAAATGTTTCAAGTCATTTATAAGAATAAAGATATGAAAAAAAATTATTCCAATAAAACATTTATTTGAGATACAATTAAACCGATGTTTGTCTATAAAGAAGAATGTGTTTTGTCATTCACTGATTATTTGTGTTATTGCGGAGGACTCGTCGGGTTGTGGTTCGGCACCAGTGCTAAGGATG
>JAQIXI010001589.1:0-13009 GCA_034700165.1 Galumnidae sp. Gr-Ori-00277 | reverse complement strand
CATTCTTTTTATTAGTAATGGAATGGACAGGGAGGCTCTTTGCTAGTAACGGGGAAATATTTCTTTGAATATTAACGAGTAACATATAGCCTTGTGTCAAATTGTCTCAAATTTATCTCTTTATTCGCTCTGAAATAAACCTCCAACATATTCTGATATACTAGATTAAACCCATAAATGTAGTGTCTATTGGCTTTGCCCTCAAACCTTGTTTAATATACATTTTAGTAAATATGTTGTTATATGTTATTCAATATTTAGTACTGAATTCAATATTATTATATCAATAATTTGTTTGTAACAAAAAATGGCTTTTACTGTATCTTTAGTTTTAGGCTAAATCTTCAGAAGAGGCCTAAACCTTCCCTAAATTTTAGCCTAAATCTTGGGTAAACTTCAGCACAAACATCCCTAATAGCTACACATAAAGACTTAACTTTTAATTGACTAAATTTCAAATATTTCTTAAAATATTTCTTGATATCATATAACTAACAAATAAGAAAAAAGAAACAATTCTTATATTACCTTGATCAAAGGGTATTTTCCGAGTTTACCTAAAATATTTGTTAATAATTAAAAGTTCTTAAAACTCTTTCTCTAAATTTCAATAAACGGTTATAATTTTGAAGTATAAAAGTTTGATAGTTTATTGTGTTTTATGAGGAATGTTTTATCTGATTTATTATTTAATAAATGAACTTAAATTCAAACCAAATTTCATAATAGCCTTCAATTTTATTCAGAATTTCATTCAGTAGTGAATCGAATAGTTTTTGAAATGAATTTATTGAAATATTTAATTGTTTTGGTTTTGTTTATCAATCATTTGTTTTTATTTACAATTTGTGATGATTTTAATATAACCGATAGTGAATATACAAAGACGTGGGTTAAGATTCTGGATAAGTTTGAAAACTTTATAAATCCGAAGACAAATGAACTCTTAATTCAATTAAATTCTGTTAAAAACACTTTGAATGCATCGACAAAATGTATGACAAGTATTGAAAGTTTACTACTCAGGGCTACAAAGGATGAGTGGGCTCTCAAAAGTAAGTCAACCATAATTATTACAGAATAAATGTTCACTTTTAATAGTCATAAAGTTTTTAACTAGTAATTATTGTGTCAGTTAATCTAGGAAGTTTTTTTTTAAAAAAAAAACCTTTTACTTTATTAGTGAACTTTAAACTTGTTCATTTGATTATTAGTGTTGGATTCAAACGGTCGGTGGCCCTCAGGAATGCTGAGCGGATCGTTTGCAGAGTATGGCGATTATGACCAGTGCTTAGCCATCAAAAGTAGTGATAATAGTTTTGGAATCGGAGGCAAATTCTGTTTTCTGGAGTTAAGTCCTCCAAAACCCGTTCGACAAATTAGTTTAAATAATACAAAATATCAAAACTCTTATTACGAGTCTATCATTAATTATTGGGTAAAAATGAATGGTTTCGGTCCCGTCGCGAACGGCATTTGTCTGCCCTCTGTTTGTACTGAAGAAGAACTTAAAGAAATTTTAACGAAAAGTAAATAAAAAACCAAATATTTGTCGATTAGTTAATTGTTTTTATGTTCAAAGCTTTGACCTCTTTTTCGGAGTTAAGACTCAGTTTGAAGTATTGCACACAACAAGAAGACATCGATAAGAGATTATCCCTAAGATTTGGACAAAAAGTTGCGATGTATTGGTTTCTATGCTTTTCTTTAAAAAATAATTAACTCAACAGTGATATCAAAATCTTGTTAAGAATAAAAATATTATTCTTAGCTAGATATTTCCTTGATCATATACTTTCAATCCTAAAATAATAATCCCTCTCTCTCTCTCTCTCTCCCTCTCTCTCTCTCTCTCTCCCTCTCAAAAAATAAAATTGAAATGACCTTGCTGAATACAATCTATTGATAGATATTTTGTTTTTTTCAGAGGAATAATTGGAGTGAATGTAGTCTTGATAATAATCGGGACACTTTTGGATATCTACGTCTCGAATAAGAATTTATTTGTGATAAAACTTTTTGAGTGCTTTTCGTTTATCAAAAATAATAAACTTTTATTCAAAATAAACAAAAACAGAGCAAAAGAGGGACAGTTTAAGTACATTCATGGCCTCCGAGTCATATCAATATTCTGGGTCATTGTATCACACGTTTATTTGTTTCATCCCTTCACTGAACTCAAAGAAAGAGTGGCTCCAGTTTTACGTTTAAATGATGTAAGAGTTGTCGTCCAATACTTGTCCACACATTTGATAATAAATGCAGGACTGGCTGTCGGCACCTTCTTTATAATCAGGTACATTTATAGAAATGCTTTCAATTGTTTCAATAATTGTCTTAAAAGTGGTTCACTCACTATATATTCAATACTTCCTGTGTTTGAGAAGAATCCGATCAATATTTTCAATTACGCTTTGCTTCGATGGCTCAGGTATTGGTACTACCAATCAATAAATAACTGTTTATTAATAAATGGGTCAACAGATTCACTCCACCCACTATTGGAATGATTTGCTTTATAGTGATTTGGCCTCTCTTTGGTTCGGGACCTTTATTTCACCCCGAATTTACAAATATGGTGACAGAACCTTGCTACGACAAATGGTGGACTAACGTTGCATTTGTCAATAATTGGTTACATCCGTCAACCATTGTATTTATTAAGGACACTTTATTGAATTGAATTGATTCATTTGTATTATTTAGTGCAATAACATAACCTGGTATTTGAGTTGCGATTTCCAACTTCACCTTCTCTTGTATTTCGTCATATTTTTCTATTACCGAACAAAAGTGTTGAGCAGATTATACATAGTTTTGATGATATTCTTGGGATTCTCTATTCCTGTCATAATTGTATTGACGGGTTATTCAGAGGCGCCCAATCCTTCAATTTTCCTTCACCCACAAAATCCGTTAGTTAGTATCCAGGGTAACTCTTAATCATGAATTGCCTGTTTTGCAGATTTCCCATCGAAAAAGTGGGAATTTTTATATTCGCGACATATAATCAGTTGATTCCATACTTTTTTGGTGTTATTTTGGGAATTATTCTCATTAGAGAAACCCAGCCTTACATAAGTCCAGTAAGTAATGCAAACATATTTTACCAAGAGCACTCTAAAACCTGGACTAATATCTCTTTAGGCGATGTGTTGGTTCTTATGGATAATACTCTTACCGACTATAATAATGATACCATTCCTCTCTCATGGCTTTGCAGAGAGTGAGACAGTAGTGGAGAACCCGTTAGAGTCTGCCATAACTTTTGGAGTGATTCGTCTGTTTTGGTCGGCAGGCATTTCATGGATTTGCTTTGAGTGCGCCAACGGTAGGGCCGGTTTTATTAATAAGATGTTATCCAGTGACTTCTGGCAACCATTGAGTCGACTCACATTTACAATATATCTGATTCATATCCTTCCCGTTTGGCACAACTTTTTTAGAATAAGAACACCCATTACTATAAGTAACGAAAATCTTGTAAGTTTCCAACAGTTGACTCCAACAGAATTCATTGCTAATAATTGACTCTTATCATCTTGATCAGTTGTTTATTGCATGTGGAAATGCAGTGGAAGCGGTGTTGTTGGCATATGGACTGTACAGTCTGTTTGAGGCGCCTTATGTTAATCTCTGCAAACTTTTGTTTATGCCTTCAATCAATAAAAGAGTAAATCATACGAAAGACTCGAACGACAATAATATAGAACTCAAACGACATGTCATTAAAAAAGAAAAGGAAAACAATTCTTAAGTTTTTTGTAAAAAAATCTTCGATAGTTTTTATTTATTAGATAGGAATGATGAACAACCTTGTACATTTTTAAGGAAATAATATTTACCTGATATAACATATAAACCCTTCAAAAAATTTTCACGTTTTGAAAGTATTAATATTAATGTAAAGGAAAAGACCTTAAAAATACTTAATATCATTAAAATAAGAATAAACTTGCTAATTTCATCAAAATTTTAATATTCTCTTGTTTATTTAGGTCAGACATATTGATTGGATGAGCACTTATTGAGTAGCGGTCAGGACAGTAGTCGAGAGCTGATCCAAATTAATGCCAATCACTTGACTTATCTCAAAGTCAACATCAGTTGGTTTGAGATCGAATTCTTTCTTTTTGGTGACCACTTCTTCGACGGCATCGGCGATGATCTTTGGTGTGATTCCTTTTATTTCAACGGTTTCCAATTTGTACTTGTTTAAATCTTGGAAGAAGTGCCAAATGTCTTGAATTTCTTTTTCGAATAGTTTGTAGTATTTATCGCTATCTTTAGCCGATGTCTTCATTTCAATGCTTCCTCTCATTGTGTCGAAGATATTAATTGCATTTTTGAGTGACTCGTTGTGCCATTTGTTTAGATAACTGTCTTTAAGGTATTCTTTGTTTTCGATTTCGCGATTCATTTTCGACTTATAATAGTTGAGAGCGACGGACAATGCCTTCAGATTTTTTAAATCTGAGTTAAATTCTTTTGATTTTCCATTTTGAACGTCAATTTCGGTCATCCAAACGCTCAGCCCTTCAAAGAGTCGGACCAAATTGTGTCCTCTAAACTTCTTTTTACTCATATGTTTCACTGAAATGTTTGACGGATGGAACAGACGGACAGTTATCTGCTGCCAGAGATCACTGAAGTTCATGATATTGGAGTTTAAGTCGAAGACACTGGAGTTTGGCATAAGACAGAACCCAATTTTATAATAACTGTCAATAAACAACTTGTTCTTGAAAGGCATTTGTTCTTGCTCTTTCCTAAATCTCTTGAATTCCGGGTTTAATCGCTCTCTTCTGTAATTAAAAGTGTTGTCACCATTTGGAGGACAATTGCAGTGATCGAAGTATCCAAATGTATATCGTTTTGTTGGCGACCAGTTGTTGACCACAACTATTAGATTGAGATAAGTCTCATTAAATTGGGTACCGATTCCTCCTCTTCCAAATCGACCGAAGAGTTGAAGTAAGTCTTGAGTGTCGTCAGTGAAATCTTTTTCTGCGGTACAGATCACAGTTGAAGAGAGAATAGAAGTCAGAGCAAAGAGCATTAAGTCCTCTCGAGTGGCGTTCTTGAGATCAGAGCAGGCATTGACTTCCATAATAAGAACCGCCACTTCTTCACAGCTTTTTCGGATTATTTTCGGTTCCGGCCATAAGTAAATTCCTTTGGAGTCGGCATCAGATCTAGTCTTCCATTTGTTGGCTGTGAGCTCCGGGTCATAATTTTTGTCAATACTGGACAGATATGTGAGGCATTCGGTAAACATTTGGTCTTTAATTCCTCCATTTGGGTAAATAATTGAAACAATGGATACGGGAAGGGATCCGACTTTTGACAGAATTTCTTTAAAGGTTTGGTTAAAGAATTGAAGTCTGTTTTGTTGAACAGAAGCGATCAAAACGGGTTCCAATTCTATAGTGATTGGCATCACTTAAATATAGAACAGAATTAAAGAGTTAAATATTAAGAAAAGTCAATGAAAAGTAAAATTTTTACCGAAAACTGATTTTACGTCTGAGAAACACTTCTTATTACTTCACTCAAGAAATTGGATTCAGAACTAAGAGTTTTATCAAATGAAAGATATGTTTATAGACTTTTCTCAATGTCAATGATGTGACCGAAAAAACCAGAACTTTTGCCCTTCAGTAGAATAGAAAAGGTAAAGGAATCCATAAGATAAGGCCTTTGACTGTAAATCAGGACAACTCTGGAATATGAAACATAACAACGAGAGTATACTCTTAAAGCAGATGTCATTCACATGTTATCTCTTGAAACGTGAGATGAGTCAAAAGCCTCATTCCTTTTGGAAATTGAGTTTTTTCTGAAAATCAATTTTATTTTTCTTATTCTAAACCTAAAGTTACCTTGTTACTCTACTTTAAATTTAAAATGTAAATTGAATTTCATAATAATCTTTGAATATCTATTAGTTCTCTCACAGTATTCAATGTTTAAATTCTGTTTTAATTAAGGCTAATATGATATTTTTTTGAAATTGCCTTCACAACTATTATATCCAGGCCTTTTATCCTATTTATTTTCAATTCTTTAATGTTTCAACATATTTTTAATAGATTAGTTTAGTTTTAAAATTTGAAAAAATTCAATAATTTGTAAAAAATACAAAATTAAGTTTTGAATCAAATCTTGTAATTAAAGTTTGAAATAAAATTGTTTTAATGTTATTAATAGCTTATTAAAGAAAAGTTGAAGGTATTTGTCTTAATTAACTCAATTATTATTATTATTATTATTATTATAACTATTAGAATATATGCAATTAAGTACAAATCAATTAAATCTAAACTAAAAATTAAATAGTTAAGTTTTTATATTGTTTATAAAACTTTTGTTATTCTTGTAAGTTTTATTTGGAAATTGGATTTTCCTTTTATACAAAATGGAATTTCACTGAATTAGAACATACCAGGGTCATATTTAAATATCAAAAGAATTAATAAAAATAATATAAAATACTATTATTTTCTAAAATAATATATCGATTCATAAAATTTATTTAAATTTAGTGTTAAATCAAAAATTATAGTCATTTAAAAGATGAATAAGAAAAGTGTTAAAATTAGTGCCAATTTGTGTTAATTTGTGTCAATTTATACCAACAACACAAAGAACGGAATCCGTTAGTCCTTTCAAACAAATGCCAAATAATTGACTGATTTTATTATCAAGCTCATCTTTCTTTTCATTTGAATTGTAGACACTTTCTGCCAATTCCTTTGTGACGTTTTCTAATTGATTTCTAAATTGTTCTTCACTTATCATTTGAGGGTTTGATTCTGACATCAAAAGAGAGATTTGTTCAAAAAGTCGGATCAAATGATTTCCATTTAGTTTCAGATGACTTAGAATTTTGAGGGAAAGGTTTGACGGATGAAACAAACGAATGATTATGTGATACCAAATGTCATTGAATTCAGTAATATTTGAGTTTTGATCAATGGGTGAGTCTTCGCCCGGCATTAGACAGAACGTAACCTTTCGGAAACAGTCAACAAAGAACTGGTTTCTCCTTGCTACTTTCTCCTCCAGGGACTTATTTTGTGATAGGATAGTGTCTAATCGATCCCTTCTATAATTAGACATTTTTTTGCCGTTGAGAGGACAGGTAGAGCTGTCATGAAAACCAAAGGGATAGCGTTTTGCGTACTTCCAATTATTAATCATTAAAACCAAGTTAAAGAAACTTTCGTTCATTTGAGGGCCAATACCTCCCTTTCCATATTTTTCAAATAATTGAAGGAATTCTTGCATTTCATTTGAAAAGTCATATTCAGAGCTACAAATGAGAGTCGAAGATAAGACACAACTCAGAGCATAAATCATGAGATCTTCGCGTTTGACTTTTTTGGGTTCAAAGCATCCGTTGATTTCCATTAGAATAACCGCTACCTCTTCACAGCTCTTTCTAATAACTATGGGCTCAGGCCAGAGGTAAATACCTTTTTGGTCAGCATTTGTTTTACTCTTCCAATGCTTTACTTCGTTTTCTTTTTTGTTGACATTAAGAGTATCCAAATATCTAAGAATTTCATTGAAGACTTCATTCTTTTTGTGTCCGTCCGGATAACTGACCGAAACCACAGATACTGGTCGGGAGCCAACAGTGGACAGAATATCTTTAAATGTATCCAAACAAAATTGAAGTCTATTCTCTCTCACAAATGTTATTAGAATGGGTTCCAGTTCTATATCAGCCATTACTAGAAAATACTAGAAAATAAATGAACTTGGTTAGTTAGTTGAATAACTCTTTTAAAAAGATAAATCAAAATCAAATTCATTGAACTATTTTTAAATACCTTTTTTCAAAGATTTATATCGATTTCTTCTTTTAAAAAGATGTTCACTTTTAAGCAAAAAATCTCATAAATCCAGTCTTTGAATTTGTCTTAAGTTTGAGATTGACTTCAAAGTCAAATTGCGGTCAAACGTGAACTAAGAGATGAACTGTCCTTTCAAAACAAGTGAAAGCATTTGTTGAAAAAACAACATTTTTATAGAAAATTTAGGTCTTATAATGAGATCAGCGTTGGCTCTAAAATAGACATCTTTTTAATAAAAAGTTTGGACTACTTGTGGAAAAGTTTGCAAGATTATTTACAAGACTATTGGCTAATTCAAAATTTTAATATTTAGTTAAATTGCGATGTTTTTGACCTCAGGTTTGCCTTTAGTGGTCGTCATTGAAACGTGTGCTCAACAACAGAATCACTTTTTCATTTGGTTTTATTGGTTTTATTGGTTACTAAAACTAGAAATTCTACTGATTTTTATTTGAACGATTGCTGGGTGAAAGAATTTCAAATTGCCCTGATAATTTGTGCCAATAATTTTTGTTAATTAATTTGAGATAAGAGGAATAAAAAAAATTATTTTAATTATTTATTTTACTTTTTTTTAAATAATAAATTATAATTAAAACAAAAATTAAAGAAAATAAGAATAAATATAATTTTCATTAGAAATATGCAGATAAAATGATCAAGGTAAAATTATAAAATGGATAAGAGCTTAATTCTTTTAGAAGTTATAGATGATTTAATTTAGAATAACCTAAAATAATTTGTTGTTTTTTCATTATAATAAATCGGGTCAGAACACAAATATTGATCTTGATAATTTAATAAATTAGTTTATAGAAAAAGAATACTTTAAAAAATAATTTTTTTTATTTCCTCTATAAATGTAACGAAAATGTGTGACACATATTCACACGAGAGTTAACTTTCACAGTTAAAAGTGAAAACAATCTGATGTTTAAATAATATAATGAATATCTATGACCTCAAAAAAGACAAAACAAATCAGAATTAAAGCTAAAATAATTAAATTTGAAATTAATTTTAATTAATTAAGTTTATTCGCCTGAATAGTGAATTGTTGTTATTTTTTGCATGCTTGTTTACAGTTTTTATTTGCATAATTGATCGTACAACTTTTCAATATTAGGATGACTTCAATGATTGTATAGAATTAATAGAAAAAAATATATAAAAGGAATTGCCTCAAGCTTTGACTCAACCTTAAATGTATTTCACAAAAACAAGAGTAAAATTATGTTCGGATTATACCCATCGAAGTAGACTTTACTTCGAGTTTACTTCAAAGTAAAGTATGTTTTGTATAAGAATTGCTTACTTCAAGTCTATCGGTTCTTATATTATTAAAGTCTGACTAAACTTAAGTAAGTAAAGGCAATCGGAACCGCATATAATGTTTATAACAACAGGTGTCATAAATTGTGAGCTTGTACAATTTTTAATTTAATTAATATAAACAATTGGATTTCATTAAAAGAATTAAAATAAGAAAAAATTAAATAATTAAAGAAATTAATCTTAACAATTGAAGCAAGCATCAATTAAAAATTAACCAATTAATTTTTAGATAAGAACAATAATATGATGTCAAATCTATCTTGATAAAATAAAGACTTTCGTATACAAAAAATCTTTAGTCATTAGAAATCTTTTTTAAAAGTTTGGAATAATTTATTAAAAGTAACTAGTACATCCAATTATTTTCATTAATATTTATTGCAATCTTTAATATTTTCTTTTGGTTTTAATTAGATTTAATTAATTTATTAAATATTTAATGAAAAAATAGTGTCATTTCTTTTAATTAAATGAATATAATTGTAATCATTGAACCAAAACTAAGGAAAGTTTATAATAACTATTATTCTGTTTCATATACTTTTGTGCAAATATTAATTGAGTCTTACTTTTCCTATTATTTAATCAGATATGCTTGCTCACTTTAGATTTGGTAAAATGGTTACAAAACAAACAAATATTTGATAAATGAATTATCAGAAGATTTATCGATAAATTTTGTGATAAATGACTAAATTCTTTATTTTTTTTAGAAATTCATTAAAAACGTGAGTTTTTTTATGTTTAAGAAATGAATATTAATTCAGTTATAAATTATAATTTATTTACTTTTTTTTATAAAATGTTTGAAAAGTATATAAATTACATTAAATTCTTCAGTGAATATGTAATAAAAATATTGACGTAATATCACAAAATATGGCAAAAAATGTGCTTGTTACAATCTTACTAAATAAATAATTCAGAGAATTGTATTATAGTCTAATATCTATTACAGTTTCTGAACTAAATTTATCTCTTTTTGCGAAGTATGCTCGTCTGAACTTGGTCATTTTGCGAAATGCAAGCCTTATATTGAAGTCATTTCCAATAATGAATTTTATGACATAATTCTGGAAAAATGCTATTATAGTGTGCGGTAAATATCCGTAAGTTCTGGTCTCAATGCCAACTGTCTTGAGTGCACTCTCCACGAATGTGTCGCTCGACGGCACCAGAAATGAATGCTTCGGGTTATGAATCATATTTGTGGACACATAGTATGGAATCACACTTTGAATTACAATCCCTTTATGTCTATATTCAGTGTTTAGCGCACGCGACAGATAATCACCAAATATTTTTGTGGCAGAATATAGAGAAAGGAGTGGAGTCGGAAAACACGCAGAATAGGAGCAGACATTCAAAATGATTCCACTTTTATTGTCAACCATTTGTGGCAAAACAAAACTTATGAGTCGAGTCATTGCATTGCAGTTAATGTTGAATATTCTGGTAATAAATTCATCCCTTTCTTCTATTTTAGTGAAGAACTCCGGGTGTTTATAAGTCATTCCTACGTTATTAATGAGGACATGAATTATACCTAAATTTTTGAGTTCTTTTTCAATGTTGTCATAAATATCGGATTGTGTGAAGTCAGCGACAATTGTCTTAATTTGTTGACAATCACTGAATTGTTTGTAGATTTCATTTTTAACATTATTTAGTTTATCGGGACTTCTGCTGATCAGAACTAAAGAGTATCCTTTTTGAGCCATAGCCTTGGCATAAGCGAGACCAATACCATCAGTAGCTCCTGTGATGACAGCCCAAGTGTTTGGTCCACTCCTCCATTTAGCACCAAAACCAAAATAATAGGCGAGAAAATAAGTCCAAATAATTTGAATAGTTTTGAAACCGAACCACAAAATGACAAAAAATGTTATCACAAAAAGAAATAATAGAAAAACTAAAGAAATTGTCGATAATTTGATGATCACTTCCATTGTTTACTAAAACGTTTTTTTTGGGCACAAATTGAATAGAATTACAGACTTTCAGTGATTTTCCACAACTGAATGTCAATTTTGAACGACTTTCTTATTTAGGACATTAGTTGAGGACATCAATCAATAATTGCCTTCATTTTTATCGATAGAAAAACTCAATATTTATGGAAACAGAGTTTAAATGAAAAGTTCAAAAGGAATACTTTGAGCAAGATTATTTAAAGAATATTTGATAGCATTTAATCTCATTATAAAATATTAACGAATATTAATATTTAATGAAATAATGCTTTCGATCTAACGTTTCATCGGAGACTCAGTTGTCAGAAGTTGAAGGCTTTAGTCAATGGCTGAGTCTATAAATGAAAGTGTAATCTATGAAAGCTTAAGACCCGAATTCAAAACAAGTTTTTTACGGACTTTCAATGTTTTGGAGAAATCATGAATTGAGAGTTGACTTTACTTTTTATTCAGTGCAAAGTATTGTCACCTTTTGTTTGAAACACTATTTGCGGAAAAACTAGTAATGAATTGCAATTAAATTATTATAAACTTTTAGTTTTGATTTTAACGGAAAATTATAGAGTAATTAAATTTTGGTTTTGTTTTCTCCATTTGAAACGTATTTCCCTTTTGATGATAACCTTAGATCTAAAAGTAATAAATTTTATCATTTGAAGGTTTAAATAAGAGACAACACTTATATAAATTGCAAGTTTACATCAAAAGTGTTAATAGTTGTGAAGGATGGCAACTATCAAATCATTCATTTTTTATTAAAACCAAATGATTTCTAAGAATTAATTTTATAAATATTTTGTTGAATATCAGTTTTATATCAAACATTGAGACTAAAGGTAACTAAACAAGGTAATCATACTTAAAAATAAACTAAAATGATCTTAATATTGACTGTAAGTTAACTTTGAAAGCCATCATAACTTGTAAATTAGTAAGATCAGTTTAATTTACTTATTAATATTGAAGTGCGTTTCACATTAATGATAAATCGTTATAAAGAGAAAAAGATGAAAATTATAATTAGCCTAGCTTGTTTTTCAATTTTTCAGATTTCAGATGTTTTATTGTTATTTATTTAAATCTTAATAACAATTCTATCGTTTAATTACTTTAATTAAAGTTTATTTGATTTGAGAATTAAGTAATTATTGAGTTCTCTTCCAAATACGAATCGCTTGATTTCGTGGACGTATTTCTTCGGAACCGGTCAAAAGGGAAATTCCATAAATAGTGGCGCCCCAGTTAGCACCCGTAAATAGTGGAATTTGTGCTTGTTGCGAGGTTGTTATAGGTCCATGTTGATAATCATGGTTAGGAGTGTTCCCAACTTTTAGTGTGGAAGCAACTAAACTTTGAGTTTGTTGTTCCTGTATTTGTCCAAAAGGTGATGACTGTCCGCCCTCTGCTCTGAAGAATTGTCCCGCATATTGTTGAGTGACATCAGTCCATCCTATGTTTGGCCACAACACTTGTGGTGCCGACTGACCAGAAAGTTCCACATAAATAAAGCCAATCGGCACCGGATTAGACTTCAATTGATTTATTTCTGATTGTTGACTCTCCAACTCTTTCGAGTATTTCCTTATGGTTTTCATTAAGATGTCTTGAATTTTATTAGTTGACCATGTTTGTACTTTCTGGCAAAGTATAGCATTTTTCTTATTACAGTTTACGTCTAACCATTTGCCGTATTTTTCCCAATCAGTTGACAATGAACTTAATTCAAAATATGACTTTTCTCTCAATTTAAACACAAATCAAAATTTTGTTTACGTCCCGTCCCGTTAACCGTAGGACACACTCAACAAAACTAATCAATACTTCAGACTTAAAATAAAC
>JAQIXI010001588.1:0-13011 GCA_034700165.1 Galumnidae sp. Gr-Ori-00277 | reverse complement strand
AGAGAGAGAGAGAGAGAGAGAGAGAGAGAGAGATGAATAATTTAGTTATTTATTTTAAATAAACTTCATTTCCTTTTTAATTGGTTTTTAGAAAAATTCGAGTTTTCATAATATTTTTACTCAATTATTAACACTAAAGTAAAAATTCAAAGTTTAATCAAAATGTATTTGTGTTTTATTCAAAAATATCACTGAATTTTATTTTTCAATCATTTAATAATTTAGTTTAATATATTTTAAATATATAATATAAACAATATTAAAATTTTGATTAATTTTGGTTTTCGTCGATTTGTTTTATTGGAATCACTTTATATGAAAATTTAGTTAATATTCCCTCAAATATATATAACATATATTTTTTATTTTATATATAAAACATTTCAGTCATTTAAAAGTCTTTTGTATTCTAAAACATATTTTATTTAATGGCTATAATTATGTATTTAATGTGTTTTTAAGATTTGAGTCAAAAAACATTAAAAAGTCGTAAATTTTTATTAATTTAGAAATTTATGTTTTATTTAAAAAAAAGTTCTGTTGAATCGAATTTTTAAAATAAAATATGACTCGTTTTTAGATGTTTTTACCTTTTATTCATTCTTTTCTTTTACAAATTTACCATGATACTAATTAAAACAATAAAAATTTCTTAATTTTGGAAAATTTTGACATAAAATATCCCAAACAGAAAGTCAACAAAAAAAGGTGTAAACTTTAAAAGTAAAATAAATAACAAATTTTTGACAAAATGTTTTACTGTTATTAAGTCTAAAAAATAATAACTTACCCGAAAATACCCTCTTTTTGAATTTTTTTTTATAAAATTGTATAAAAAACGAAAAGTAACCTTGTCAAACTTAAATTATTAAATAGTAAATTATAAAAAACGCTTCAAATAATACCTTAACTTTTGAAGTGAATTATTTGAAAAAAAGTTGAAATTTTAATATAAGAAGTGCTGACATCTCTTTGTTTTTCTCTTTATTCACAACTTTTTATATAAAATAGATTTTAATATTTTAATATAATAATTAAATCCTTTTACATATAATTACTTTAATTAAATTAATTTTTATAAACAAAAGTAAAATATTTTAATATTCGGTTTAATTTTAGTGTTTCCTTCGTAAAATTATTTTATAAAACAGCAAAATATGTAAAATATATGATTTCTATATACATGTATTTACTTATTTTATTGGGAAAAATCACATCAATTGATAGAAGCGATTATCAAATTATGGTAAATAAGATTAAAATCTTTTCATTAATTTTGAAAAAAATTAAGAAATAAAACAAATTTCATAAAAATTGAAATAAAAATATTAATAAATAGTAATAAAACTAAACATTAATTTATTTTAGATTTTTCGGCAGTTAATCATAAAAGCATTAATCAGATAAATGTTGAAAATATGGCATTAATTGCAAAAATGGCAAAAATTTTAGGAAAATTCTTATCTTTTCCCTTAACCCTCATATTTAGAAATTTGTGAACCATTGCTGTAGGCCTTAGAAATTAATTTGATTTAAATATTGGAAAATTATGCTCGAGCTTATTGTTAATGTTCTGTTAGGTTTCTGATAGTTTTTGAAGAAACATTGAGTCAGTAAAGTGTTGTCTGTCTTCAGCCGATGGATAAGAATCACAATAATTTCTGACTTAAATTATATGTTTTGCCACAAAACTCATGCATACAATTGAGAGTCAGAGCCAACACTTGGAATCGAAATTCTCAACAAACTTAAGGATATTATTGTTATGATAGCATTCATCGAATCCAAAGTCATTATTTGTCTGAATGTTATCAAAAGGAACAGGTATTTGTTGATCAAATAATCCCTCCTCTTTGGAATTAAATTTTGCTCAAATATTATTAAATTCAAAATAATAATCGAATATAATATTCTATTTTCTGTTTAACTCAATATTATCTCACAATTATTTAAGAGATTCACAACAAATCAAATAATATATGAGAATAGAAATGAATGTTCGCGAGTTAGCACTTAATCATTTAGTGAAACAACTCATCAAAAATATTCAAATGAAAAGAGAATGAAATAAACTTACACTTTGGACATACAACCTAGAACATACATTCTGTTATTGTTAAGGAAAACATATTTTGAATCTAAAAAAAATTTCTTAAAATATTTCAAATGTAAATACAATATAACATTAAATGAGTTATTAATAATGACTAAGTTTTAATCGATAGCTTTTTACTTTAAAAAATCAACACTAAAATAAGTAAAGACATATAAAGAAAACTTAATACAACCAAATGTAAAGGTTTAAAAGATTGAATACTTTGGTTCGATTGGAATCATTACATCCAAATGTATTCATTTGTCAAACATTTATATTCAGTTAATTTCGTTTCTCCACTAAATATAGGAATCAATTCACACACTTTTTATTTAAATTGATTTAATCAAAAGAATATTTTATATAAAATGATTTCTAATTGAAAACCAATGAAATTCAATAATGAAATTTTATTTAGATTAAATCTAAAATAAATGACCATGCTATTTCATCATATATTAATAAGTATCATTATGATCTTGTAACTGTCCAAAAGTTTAGTCTCTCTCTCTCTCTCTCTCTCTCTCTCTCTCTCTCTCTCTCTCTCTCTCTCTCTCTCGCCTCTCATTTTGAGAAATATTTTTCGATTTTTCCTTAAAAAAATATTTGAAATATTGAATAATTAAGCGAAAAGAGAACCAAAAGTAAGGTTTGTGTCGCCACTCAGTCGAGATGTGGTATTCAATAATATCAGTAATTTTTATAATTTCTGTTTCGATGCCCAAAGCGTTTCAAATTTGGTCCTTAAATCGAGGGTTGTTTTCACCGCTCAATAACTTTGTTCTGAGCGATACTTTAAAATCTACTTTTCGTAAAACAATATTATTGAGAAAATGGTTGCGAAGAGTTATGGCATAAGAGAGGGTGTTATCCAAAACTACATCTGATTTGCAATTAAACTATAGATTAAATAATAATAATAATAATAATACTTAAATGTATTAAACAAAATAACAATTTTTCTCATTTATGTAACGCATATATCGTGGCTTTGGTTGCATTTGTACTAATACTAAGTCGTAAGACCTGCCACGACGTCATTCAATGGCTGACTCTATGGCAAAGTATGACTGCGAGAGCGGCTCCGCCCGGATAAGGCTTTACCGATGATTTATGACGATAATCGCTTCGATGCGACGGAGCTCTGGCTCTGTTATTTCAAAGACAAATTGAATCATTCGTCATCATTTCCCTTAGAGCGCAAGCAATCGCCAATTAAGGGCACCGGTAGACCAGTCAAAGACCAATATCGGCAAATCATGAGCGCCAGACACGTACGAGTCAACGCTCACTCAATACTGAGTCAATGCTCACTCAATGTTCAGTCAATGCTCAGACAATACTCGTGATCACATCAAACAGATAACAATCATTTCAAACAATATTTTAAAACAAAGATTTGATTTTTCTCTGATTTTATCATATCTTAAGTCTTAAAACTTTTCGCTTCATTTCTATGAAAAGTTCTAATTTTGAATTACTTTTGCATTTAAATCAAAAATCATTCAATGATTTACTAAAATTACTAAATTATCTGATAATACATTCACTTCTTTTATATAATTAAATTTAATATAATAAAAATGACTATCAAATGAACCTGATCACTCATTCTAACCAAGATTAAATTATCGAACAAAAATTATCGACGATTTAATTATTACAAATTATTTTAATCGAAAGTCTAGTTTTCTCATTATTAACAATAAAATAAATCTATCTTGCTTATCTTTTTAGAAAAGATGATTACATTTTGAAAGAGGACTCGTAATCGCATTTTTCTTCTAATGATATGACGGCTCAAACTTGAATTGTATTAATGTAACGCCTTTTAGGGCTCTCAAGAGCTACACTCTATTCGAGTTAAATTCAAAAAATGGATTTATGTATATATTTATGATTAATTAAAACGAATTGTTATTTTTTTGAGTGCAATGTATTAAAATTAACCTTGATCATGAATTACTTAGTAATTACTTATTCATTATTAAATCGGAAAATCATTTCAATGAGTAGAGAGTAAACTGTAGTTTAGCTCAACTGAAGTTCCAAATGAATAAATGAAGAGAAAGTGAGTGAAGAAGAGAACATATCTTAAATTATAGGGTATGGCAGGAATGGTATCATTGAGGAAGAGTGCAAAACAAGTGATATCACTTTGTTTTTCCTGAACAGCAATAAAGAAATATACGAAAAATTAGTGCCTTTTTTCAATTTTAGTGAATTTCTTGAAAAAATCATTTATTCTAATTTGAAAGTATTTTCCGTTCGCTTTAATTCACATAATATTCAGTTCTTTAAGTGATAAACAATGAATGAATCGTTTGATTATTTCAACTTTGAATTGAGTGAATCCATTCTCACGATATTTAATACCATTAAAAATGACACAATGCTTGGGGGAACTCAACTCAGAGATGGTGTTCAGCCGAAGGCATATAAATCCTGATTTGCATAATTGCCAAAAGCAAATGTGCTCGAACTCAGAGATCACTTACTCTATGAAGTTTCTATTCATTAAAAACGCCCACAATTTTTATTTTATGGAAAATCATATTTTTGAGGAGCGATTAAATTAGTGTTTTATAGATCCGATTTCTTTTTTATATCTGAAAAATGAGAGATCAGAGCCAACTGAGCAAACAATCTGGTCGTGTGTCTCGATTGTAACGATTCCTCAAATTGTAACTATAATTTGAGACCATTTTTCATAAACCAACTGACAAATGGAATGCATCCATCTTTGGCTCTCCAACTCACTCTTCACAACAGTTTATGTAAAAGTTGAATCTCTCTCTCTCTCTCTCTCTCTCTCTCTCTCTCTCTCTCTCTCTCCCTCTCCCTCTCTTAAATAAAAGAGCAATAGTTTGCTGGTTTGAATCTGAGAGGAGATATGTTAAATAGTAAGTATCCAATAGAGGGGAAGAGCAAAGAAACGTGTGATGAGTGTTGAACTGAAAAAAATCCGAATTCTTTTGGCAGAATCGGCGCAGAGTCCGACGACGGCCTTCTTTAATGACTGGTTTGCTCTGTCCTAATGACAGTTATTTTGTTTGCAAAAGAATCGTGACTTTGGGTCGGCTTTCATTTTGAGATATTCTGAGTTCAGTTTTATGTTCGATAACTTTCTCGAAGGCTTTCAATGTTTGACCACTTTCTCATTGCATTCATTTTTTCAAAATTTATTTCTTTTCTTAATATCTCTTAACTTCTCTTAACATCTCTTCAGTCGCACTAAATTTTTAACTGAGAAGTCGTTTGGAATCTCATTATTATTAGATATAAATGATCTGAAATCTTGAGTTCAGAACAAAAGCCTCTATTTATTAACTTTTCTTAAAAATATTTAAAAATTTGCAATTTTTGTGTTACGCCTTAGTTTAAAGGCGTGGATGCAATGGATCGGTCATAGAGACCACTGAAACTTATTTAGTGGATAAGGCGCTAAACCATGAAAGCCAATATGAAAACCAAGATCATAACGATAACAGCCTTAAGGCGGCAATAATTGTAATATTATATCAGCTTTTGGTCCAATACTTGTCTTATTATAAATTTGTTAAAAGTATAGAAAGTATGGACTAAACATTTCTCAATGTTTGGTGTTATCCAAATGGTTGAAACGTGTCTAAACAATGATAGCCTTTTCGTGGCTTCTATTCGAAGACAATTATTGTCTTATTATTCGATTATATTATTTAGAAATGGTTTCAATTGGTTTTGATTATTATGATTTGAGAGAAAATTGAGACATTTTTCAAATCGTATAAATGGTATAATCGGTTCATTTCAACTTCACTACCAGACAATGAATGTATTAATGCATTGATAAGTATGAGCCATACATACCACCCATACTCACAATCACTAACAACTATTATCTATGAATGTATTAGCAGTAATACGGCATCACTTATATCCCAAATAAGCCCTAATTTGTAAAATAAGCCCAACTTAAAGAAGAATATTTGAATTGAAAGCAGTTATTCGGCTCCGAAGAGATGCTCTTCAATGGCTTCAATGGCTGTCAACTGAATGCTGTGCTTAACCTCTGATAACTACTATCACTCGATTACTCTTCAATTATGATTATAACGGCTTCTCTAATAGCAAACAATATTCAATTGAAAGCTCTACTTATCGCTGATAATCATTTGTTTGAATTGAATTTATTACATATTATCACAACCAGTGATTGCAGTCCTAATGATCGCCGTTTCCAACCACTGACTCACTTAATAACAATCATTTTGCTCTTCACTCGCCTTTTATAGCACTCAAACATAATTCAATCAAAACAAACTTTCAATTGATTACAACTTTGATTTCTATCAATCATTTTATTTTTCAAATATTTTTTATAGAAAAAAGAGTTTATATTAAACCGAATAAAATATTTTTTCATTAATTAATGGAATATTTTATTCTTATCTTTGGTTACAATTTAGTCGAATAGAATTCATATTTATGTGTTTAACGCTATAATACTATAATATTATTAATAAATACTATAATAAATAGTATAATATTATAATAAATGTCAATTTATTATTAAGTCTTCTTTCAAATCAAAATAGAATTAATATATCAGTAATGAATAATTCATAAACTTTAAAGGACACATTCTCTTAGCTTAAATTATCAAGGTATTAGCGCTTTTCCTACTCTCAAATAAAGCAACTATTAAGTCAATGCTTTATGATGTCCATAGATTTTCATCTGAAAAAAATGAATAGAAATTGTACTGAACTCGACTCAACTCAACTCAACTGCATTTATCTTATTTTTATGAAACCAAGTTTCGTCAAAATAGGTTAAGAAGGATATGATAAAAGTTGAGACATTTGGAAATTTTTGCTAAATTGAGCTTACTGAAGCTTTGTAATATTTCAAAAATTCTTACCTTGATGAATAGTTATATAATATAGAAAATTTTAAAATTGGATAACACAGTCAAAAAATATTAGTTGTTCCAGGTAATATGACTTTTGTTCAAAAGTGTAGCTCAAAAAAAAGTATAACATTTTATTTTTATTTATATTAAAAATAAAATTTTCAAATTTAAAAAATGTTTTCTTATTTGATAAAATGATATTTTACGCCATTTTTATAAATTTTAATTATTTTTATTTTGTATTTTTATAAATTTTATAACTTTTGATTAAATTTTTATTCAAAATTTCAATTTTTATAAATGTAACATGCTAAAACTTTAAGTTACCCCTTTTAAATTGCTTTTATAAAGAAAATGTTAATCGTATCCCAAAAATTGGTAGTCACAAACATTTATTAACAAGAACAATTTTAGATAGAAATATAAACTGAGGACATTGTGTGAACACAAGAATGAAATAAAGACTACGACTTAGAAATAGCTTTATATTCAATATAAAGGATTAAATGATGTAAAAGTCAAGAACAGGATCTAAATGTTTACAATTATAACTAATGCAAACATAATTGTATTTTTATTTTTTAATATTAATTTAAATCAAAACTTTTAAACACAAGAACTAAAATTACAATTAATTAAAAAACTGTAAAATTAAACATTAAAGTACATTACAGACAACTGCCGATTGGGTCAACTCATAAAAATGTTGACCATATCCGTCCGTTGACCATAAAACCACTTAAATTGACTAAATTCATGGAATATTATAACTAATTAATTTTAAAATATTCAGAAATTTTTGCTTGTTTAAAGGTTTTGAAGGTTATCAGACATTTTTCGCTGGATTTCATGCAATAACTCTTCAATGCTATTATCACAGATTTTTTCAAAAAAATGCAAATCATAAACATAGAGCGGATTTTTAAGAAAATAATCCCTAAAAGTGACACTCAAAACTAATTTCAAAAAGCACACCACAAAAGTACAATTTATGAGTGAAAATTAAAAATAATTAAAAACTAATGAAAAAATAATTAATTATATAAAAAACTTTCATATTTTACACAAAAAAATATTTTACAATTACTCATATAGGGAAGCTGCTAGAGGGCGAAAACTGTTTTGGCGGGAAAATTTTAAACATCAAATAATTCATAACAAGATAGCAAAGTAGTGTTACTCTATATAGCTGCCTTTATGATTCATAAATACATTAGTTTATAATTTTCTCAAACTTTTTGTCATCATTTTGTCAAAAAAATATAAATTTTAATCAAATGCTTTCATTTAATTTTAAAAAGCTTTGTATAAAACAGTTGATAATAAGATGTTGGCCATAACCCACAATTCATATTTAATTCTAAAGATTTGGAATCCAAACTTTGGACCGATTTTTTGGTTAACGATAAATAGCTGTTAATGTTAGTGGTTTTGACTTTAAACATATCTTTTTATTATTATTGTGTACGGGAGTGGGTTTTGCTTTTTAAGATTGATTGACCATACTCAATATACTAAACAATTGACCTTATCGGCAACTATTTGTATCTTATAATTATTAAATTACCTTTTTACATTTTAGTAGTAGATATGGAATGGGATTAATTGAACATTTGATTGAAGTTTAAAATATTGACGAAAAATAGATATTAATATATAATAATTATTGTTTGTTTGAATTATTGAAAGTTTGTTTATTAAGAGCGGAAAAGTTATAAATTGATGGATATATGATATGACACCTGTTGTTCGACATTAATACCAGAGATTGAACTGATCTCTGCACTAATCGCTCAAATTTATCGTTATTTTGATTACGAGTAAAAGTCCTTCAAATGGAAGGCATTATATACTTTTTTAATATAATATAATTATTAATTAATTTAGATTTTAACTAATTTTATAAAATTTTATATAATTTTATATAATTTTTATATTTCTTTTATAAAATTCAACGAAAATGAGTGAAAATGAGTCAAAAACTTATTTGGGATTTGATTTGAGTACTCAACAGGTATTTGAATTATAAATTGATCATGATCATTGATCAATATGCTAAATATGATAAATGTGTTAAATTGGCATTTGTTTAAAATGTAGTTAAAGGCTGTGGCACTTAATGATAGTCTTGAAGTGGTTAACGAGTCTTCCGTTCACTTCGACACCGATTTACCCGAATTCAGGTCTGTTTGCGATTTAATCGAAATTTTTAACAAATTTTTCTTTAAATTAAAAGATATTTTAAATACAAAAGAATTAAAAGATTTGAAACTTAGAAACTTTTCAAATGATTAATCAGAACTCACGGAGGAGTTAACCACAATTGTGATGAGCAAATAGTGACGGCACCGCCGGTTATGTGGCTCAAGGCTTTTGATATGGTTCTCGAAAGACTTAAAATTGATGGAATCGATTACAATTCAGTTGCGGCCATTTCCGGCTCCGGTCAACAACACGGAAGTGTTTACTGGAAAAGAGGAGCTCTCAATCAATTGAAGAATTTAAAGGCGGATAAATTCATCCATGATCAATTGTCGCAATCATTTTCACTCAGAGATTCTCCCATTTGGATGGATTCCAGTACTACAGATCAGTGCAAAAGATTAGAAGAATGTGTTGGAGGGGCTCACAAGTTGTCCGAAATAACGGGTTCGCGGGCTTACGAACGATTCACTGGAAGTCAAATCGCAAAAATATTTGAGACCCGAACTGAAGTCTATACCCAAACGGAACGCATTTGTTTAGTGAGTAATTTCTGTGCCTCTCTTTTTCTCGGAGATTATGCGCCCATCGATTATAGCGACGGCTCAGGAATGAACTTATTAGACATTCGATCCCATCAATGGTCACAAAAATGTCTTGACTTTTGCGGAACTGATTTAAAACAAAAGTTAGGGGAAACTTTAGTACCGACCCCTTCCGTCATCGGAACAATCAGTCAATATTTTGTTGAACGCTATGGGTTTAGTCCCGAATGCAAAGTAGTTTCCTTTACTGGGGATAATCCGGCCTCACTTATTGGAATGGGTTTACGAGAGGATGACGTAGCCGTTAGTTTGGGAACCAGCGATACCGTATTCTTACGACTAAAAGACCCGAAACCAGCCCTCGACGGACACATATTGTGTAGTCCTTTAGACAATAATTCATATATGGCTTTAATTTGCTTTAAAAATGGTTCGCGAACTCGAGAACGGATTCGGGACGAGAGCTCTGAAGGGGAGTGGAGTCTCTTCAATGAGTTGTTAGAATCGACTCCGAGAGGAAACTTTGGAAATATTGGCTTTTATTTTGATTATAAGGAAATATATCCCTTAATATCCGGTGATTTTCGTTTCAATAAGTTTGATAACGAAGTCAAGTCTTTTTCTAAAGAAGTAGAGGTCAGAGCTTTGATTGAGGGACAGTTCCTTCGATTGCGAGTTCATTCAGAAAACTTGGGTTATGTTATCGGTCCGAATACCCGCGTCTTAGCGACTGGAGGAGCATCAGCCAACCCGGCTATTGTTCAGGCGTTGGCCGACGTCTTTAACGCACCGGTCATTTTACAAAAGCAGTCCAACTCTGCCTCTTTGGGCGCCGCTTTTCTCGCGAAATACTGTGAGTTCATTGTATAACAAAATAACTTTTAATAATTTGTTTCATAATTTCAGCGCTAATTAAAGGAAACCAAACTTTTGAACAAATGATTGAAGGAATTAATCAGTTGACGATCGCAGCCCAGCCCTCATCCGATGCCTTAAATGTTTACCAGTCTTTGACTCAAAGATATCGCAATTTAGAGAATCAAATTAATACAAAAGCAAAGAATGCAAATGATTAACAAAATTTGATATTTTCTTTACACCGGTTTTAAACGATTTATAAAATGTTAATTAAATTTAAAAAATTATTTTGAAATAAATATTTTTGAATTATAATAGAAATGAGTTTCGTTTCATTTCATTTAACATTTTTAGTTTTTGGACTATTTTTGCCATAAAAACTATCTAATGCTAAACCAGTAAAAACAAAAGCCGTTCCCATCCATTGCCTATTCGAGAGTGAGTTTCCGAAGAATATGACGGAACCCAAAACCGTAAAGAATTTACGGGTTGTCGTTATAATAGAACAGGGAAGGGGTCCAAAGTTAGCGACAGTCAGGAAAATGAACATCTGTTTGATTAGAGATTTAAACACAAATTGACATAAGGGTATGACATACCTGTCCGATAGCACTCATAACTGAAAACGAGATTATATTTGATATGACATAAGGATAACGACCGACAAATTCGAGAAAAGTCCGAACTTCGCCCGAAACCAACAAAATGATGCCCAGAGTGAGAGTCGACCACAGATTCATTTGTAACATCATATGACCCGATTGTGTCTTATATTCATTTTTCATCCTTTCCTGAAAGGCTCCGGTCATTCCATCCATTGTTAGCGAAAGAATCTATAATTTATAATATTTTTATATAATTATTGATTCTATGACTAATGAGTTCTTTACGAGTAATAGTTCTCCGGAACCCAAGAGAACGGTCGAAGTGGAGGTGTTTTGGTTATCTTTAAACATAAAGAGTCCGACGCCAAACACAATCATCAAAACAAATAAGTATTTTGCGATCGGATAACTCTTTCGGCCCAAAAGAACGCCTAAAATCATGACTGGAATTGGTTTACATGACTTTCCGACCACTTGTGTCGGGTAATTCACGTGTTGTAATGACATATTAGATGAAACCATTGCCGCTAAATATGAGGACGAACTCAAAAAATAATACCATTTAGTGGTTGAGTCGATCCCTTGTTTCATAAAAGTCATTAACACTAATAACAAACAAATTATCAGTTTTTCATTAAAGTGTTTAATCGACAAAAAATTTACTGATTTTAGCGAAAATTGCGTTAACAACACATTGGATGAACACTAAACTAACCGTACATTTAAACGTCTCCTTATTTTCTCCGTATTTACTTCGGGTTCTGACAAATAAAGATGAGGTTAAGAGTCAAAAGAGTCAAAAGAGTCAAAGAAGTACATTTTTTCCTGAAGTATTCCGAAATAGAAATAACAGACAAATATTCCGATGGCGTAAACGATTAACTTTTTATTAAAACTATTATTCCTTTGAATTGTATTTATAGTCATATTTTGAACATTAATTTTATGTTTAATTAAAGGTTCGGTTAATGTAAGAGATTTTGTTTGAGTTAACATCAAATTAAGTCTAAACTCATAACGAGTTTTAGAGATTCAGCGAAAGCAGAGAATTGGAGCCAAATGTGAACTCAATATTGAGTTGAGTCCACATATTCTGTGCCACAAATATGTGTCGAACACTCATTCGTTAATCTCTTATCGCAAAACTTTTTTATTTGTCCACAATTTTCACGTTTTCTATGAATTACTTCAATAGTTCTAAGTAGGAAAGTCTCTTTGTGAGTATTAGCGTATAAAAATGAGCTTGGTCTCTTTAGAACAGACCCGAAGTTTTAGTCACAATTTTAGTCAAATTCGTGGGTAAGCTTTATAAGTGACTGTGCTATAACATAAAATCTATTCATATATGCCATTTCAAATGAGTAAGGAAAGCGTTTACAAAATGAACTTTTCTTATAATAGAATCTATTATAAATTATAATTTATAATCTATTAAATAGATTAATAATTAATGCAAAAAAATGACTCAATAAAACTCTCTGAAAAGGGTATAATCTTGGCAAAAAATGTACTGGTTTATTTGATTAGTTTCCATTATTTTATATTAAAATAATATATAATTAATATAATATTCATTTTTAAAAAATAATTAAAAAGAGATCCTATATTTCTAACAAAACTAATTAATTGAAAAAATATGACATACATTACAATTAAATTTTGATTTGTGTTAACAGTTAACTAATCCCACTTCACCGCCACTTTACCCCAACTAATAAATGACTGAATTCCAAATTTTAAATTAAATTAAATCTTATTTGAAGGCATACAGTCGAAGATTTTATTGGTTGCGCCCGAATTTTCCCTATATCT
>JAQIXI010001587.1:0-13014 GCA_034700165.1 Galumnidae sp. Gr-Ori-00277 | reverse complement strand
AAAGAATTTCTTTTTTAATTAAAACTTTTTATCTAAAAATAAGTTTTTTTTAATTCATTTGAATAAACCCTAAAAACTTTTGAAAGTTTGGACGTAATTTATATATTAATCGAAAAAGTATTGCATTGATTGTAAAGTTGGGGTTATTTTGTGTTTTCGGGAAATGACTTTCCATTGGTTTCAGTGATAAATGGCTGACCCGTAAGCGCATGACTGACAACATGACTGACATTACTTTGAAAAAAGAAAAAATCAAAGACTTAAGGGATAAACATCTCAAATATCAAAGACTTTTGGACGAATGGCCCAAACGATTGATACCAATCGATTCCGTCAGACTTTGGTTCAATGATTTAGTGTCTCCTCTTTTGACCGAATTATCACAAAATGGTCTCAACTCTTCACTCGAAACAAACGGTGAGACCAATACTATTGAGTTAACGTTTGATACCGACTGTGAAGCCAACAAAACAAAGACATCCATTGATAACAACGACAGAACTTTCACTGATCTGAACGACAGTCCAATTGTTTGTCAAAACATTTCTGTCGATAAAATTGAAGACAATTTAACTAAAAATTGTGAAAAAAGTGATGAATCGGAAACTGAAATATTAAACTCATTATCAAACAATTGTTCCGATAATACAGAGATTGAATCCATTTCTTTGAACATAAGTGTCGACAAAGACATAGAAGAGAAGGAGTGTATAGAAGATAATTGTGTGGAAGAGAAAGACATAGAAACCGGTGCTAACGATACTAATATTATTACCGATAATAACAATCAGTCGTCAAACCATTTAAACCAAATTAGTTCTGAAATTAGTTCAGAAGAATCTGACGACAAAAATAGTAACAATTCTATGTCTGGAAGTGTTAGGACTCGTTTACGAAATAAATGTGATAGAAATGAGAGTCAAAAGTCTGATTCTTCTGAAATAAATTTTACCGATTCTTCAGATATTCCCGAATCAGACACTGATTCCGATTCAGATTATCATTTGAGGTCCACAAAGAGTGGGATCAGACAAAAAGTATCGAAATACGATAAACTTCTCAAAGACTTTAGACTTAAATACAATTCAAGCGTTGATTTAATTCAATTAAGTGACGAAATCATCGATTCAGCCCTCGAAGACTGTGAGACTACTATAAGTGTTGTCAACGGTTTAGAAAAACAACTCATTTCCGATTTGACCGCAAAAGGAGTCGTTTGTCGTCAAATAAAACCAATAAAAGAAAAATCCATTAAAACCAAAAAAGAGATCGAAAAGGACTCAAATTCTGATTCTGAAGTGAAACGTTTGTGTCGTTTACCCAAAATGAGAAGAACTGTCAGTAATGGTGACAAAAAAGTTAATAATCACTCAAATGATTCTAACAATAGTGACAACGAAAAGGAGAAAAAACAAAAGAAGTCCAGAAGATTAAAGACTTCAACTCCTCTTAAGAATCATAGCATTGACGAAGAATTGGACTCTGATTGTGATCTTTCAAATATTGCCAATAATTCCAAATTTAATGCCATTAATAAAAGAGAAAAACCAAAAGTAAATGCTTTGGATTCCGATGTCACCACTGATGAAGAACTCAATAAAGAAACTAAAAGTCGAACTAAAAAGAATCCCAAAAAAGTTTTGAATTCTGATTCTGAGGGCAATAATGACAACGGTTTGGAAGATAACAAAGAAAGTGATTCCAAAAAATCAAAAAAAGAATGTCTTAAAAAGGATGACAAAAGTGAAAAGACTGTCATCGATGTCGAAAGCGATGAAGATATCGGACCTAAACGTAAAATTATTAAAAGACGTGTTTCGGACGATGAAGATTATGACGATAACGAAAACGATAGCAACGAAAGCAGTGATGGTATGGACCCGTCCGCTGTTGATTCGGACTCCATCTCTGGCTCCAACTCAGACTCTGATTCCAAACCTAAAAATAAAAAGTTTTCAAAATCTAAAAGTAAAGGAAAGCGGAAACGAGTGGTTAGTTATTAATGATTTTAAAGTTTTTTAAATTTTATAAAAATTTTATTATTTTTAAAGTATTAATACTTTTATTAATATTTTTATTTATTACTTTATTTAATTATTATTAATAAATAAAACTTTCATTAAATAGAAAATTCATAACTCATCGGATGAGGACGACTGTAAAGTACTGTCCGATGAGAACGACTCTCCAAATAAAAGTCGGAAAAACATTAGAAAAATTTTATCCGACAAAAAAATAGAGGTTTGAATCGAAATTTAAATTCAAAAAAATTAATTTTTAATTAATAGCAACAAACAAAAGACGCGGCCGTCGCTGAGAGAGAAAGAGTTAAACGAATTCAGGACAAACAGAAAGAATACAACGATTTGATTAAAACGCGTTCACTTAAATCTGCTGACGTTAAGGAACTGATACTCGAGTTTGACAACGAAACAAAAGAGCCATTGGTTGAAGTCGACCCAACACTCGTTAAATTTTTAAAACCCCATCAAAAAGAAGGCATTGAATTTATGTACAATTGTGTCGTTGAGACTATCGATCAATTGTCCACTTCTACCGGTTCCGGTTGTATTCTGGCTCATTCTATGGGTTTGGGTAAAACCCTTCAAGTGATAACATTTCTCTATACTATTCTGACGAATAAAGAAATCCAAGAACATATTAAAAGAGCTCTAGTTATCTGTCCCGTTAATACCATCAAAAACTGGGCGAATGAGTTCCGGGTTTGGCTCAATGACAACGATTTGGATGATCTCTTAGTTTTTGAAATGTCAGACGCGAAGACACCGTTACAAAGGGCTGATTTGCTCAACATTTGGCATAAAAGAGGTGGTGTAATGATCATTGGCCTAACTTTATTTTCGTCGTTAGTGATGGGCGGAAGAGGCAAAAAACCTGCCAAAAGTGTTCGCGACGCCATCCAGAAGTGTCTTTTAGATCCGGGACCTGAAGTTGTGGTCTGTGATGAGGGACATCTCCTTAAGAATGAGAAGACCGCCTATAATAAAGCGGTCTCTCAAATCAAAACAGTTCGAAGAGTTGTATTGACGGGAACTCCTTTGCAGAACAACTTAAATGAATATCACGTTATGGTTCACTTCGTAAAACCCAATCTCTTGGGTAACAGAAAAGAGTTTACGAATAGATTTGTAAATCCAATTAATAACGGACAACACGAAGACTCCACAGACTATGACGTAAAGATCATGAAGAAAAGGGTCCACATTCTGCACACACTATTAAATGGTTGTGTCCATAGATGTGATTATAACGTATTAGTTCCTTATCTTCAGCCGAAACACGAATACGTTATTAGTGTTAAATTAACCGAAAAACAGATAGAATTGTATGCATTTTATCTCCAAAATCGATGCGATAAACAAAAGTTGAGTCTTTTGGCGGATTACGGGTCACTTCGTCTTATTTGGAATCATCCAATCCTTCTCTATGAACAGCACAGAAGACGAGTTGAAAAAGAAAACCAGGAATCAATGGATGAATTCATCGATGACGACGAAGACGCCGATACTCCTGTCAGTGGCGACTCTGATATCGAGTGCATCGATGGCAACATTGATGGCGCCGGTCCCTCTCATACCGTTCCAAAAAGAAGAATGAAAACTCGATATGGTAATAATGAAGAGGAAGACGAGGAAGAAGTGGACTTAAAATCTGAGGCGAGTGAAGAGGGAGTATCTGATGCCTGGTTTTCCCAAATGCTCAAAAAAGATGAGGCAAAACATATAGAATTGAGCGGAAAATTCATTCTTCTGTTTGCAATTCTTGAAGAGTGCGAGAAATTGGGCGACAAAATACTTCTCTTCTCTCAGTCTTTGGATACATTGGATTTAGTCGAGGAAATGCTTAAAATACGAATGGATAGGGCGGCAGAAGAGTCTAAAGAGAAAATACAGGAAATTGATTTGGAAACGGGATATCTGAGCGATGCAACAAATAAATGGTACAAAAACAAAGACTATTTCCGTTTAGACGGATCCACGGCTTCAGAATATAGAAAGGCTTATACCGATCACTTCAACGACGAAAAGAATTATAGGGCCCGACTATTCTTAATATCGACTAAAGCCGGTGGTCTCGGCATCAATTTGGTCGGAGCCAATCGATGCATCATTTTTGACGCGTCGTGGAATCCCACTCATGACGTTCAGGCAATTTTCCGGATATTCCGGTTCGGACAGAAAAAGCCGGTATATGTTTATCGGTTTGTTGCCCAGGGTACTATGGAAGAGAAGATCTACGAGCGACAGATCATTAAACAATCGCTCTCTTGTCGTGTAGTCGACGAACAGTCTATTCAGAGGCACTTTAAAGCAGGAGAAGTCTCAGAACTTTATGCCTTTAATCCGGACCGAAGTACAGACCGACCGATTCCTAAACTACCAAAGGATAGACTTTTAGCTGAACTCTTGAAGAGTCAAAAAGAAATTATAGTTAAATATCACGAACACAACTCTCTTCTAGAAAACAAACCCGAAGAAGATATGACTGAAGAGGAAAAGGCCGCCGCTTGGAATGAATACGAACAGGAAAAGGACGCCCTCTTTATTCGAGAACAACAGGAAAGAGAGGCTAATATTCAGAGACAATATTTGATGCAACAAGCACAACAACAGCAACAGCAACAACAGCAGCAATACTTACAACAGCAACAGTTCGCCCAACAATTCGCCCAAATGTCTGCCCAACAGTTAACTCAACGAATATTACAAATGCAGTCTCAGAACTCTGGTAATAGTAGTAGTAATAGTAATGTCAACTATCAACACCTCATCTCTAATATGTATCAACAAATTATGAGAGAAGGGGCCGAACAAAGGAGACAACAACAACAAATGTACCAAGAGGCGCGAGCCCAACAAATGTCTCAAATGCGGAATAACTCTGGAGGTCTTCCCGGTTATGATCGCATGACTATTGAAGACATTGGCCACTATCTAAAAGGGTTGAACACAAGTTTATCAGGTACAGAACTCGTGACCCGAATATTTGGAATTATTGAAACCGGACTCAACACATGTAACAAAGAGTTACAAAATGCGAAGATTGCGGTCAGTTTTTTATCTTTTATTTTCAAATTTATATTAAGATTTGTTTTTTGATGGATAGCTCGCGACAAACAATACTCCAGAATTGAGGTCTAAATATGAAAAAGTGGCGAAAGAAGTGTTTAATTTAAATACGCAAAAGAAAAGAGCAGAGGTTTGACCTTTTGTTTGATGACTTAATTAATATTTTTAACAGAAATTTAATTTTCAGACACTTTTTAAAACTAATAATTCAATGTTTGGAACTCCGAATATTCTGCGACAAAACCCTCGATCAGGTCAGCCAACGGTCGAAGAAATTGATGATGACTTGGAGCCATCAACTTCTGCCACCAAACCTACGGATGTGTTAATAGAAGAAGTGGACTGACTTTAACTCAAATAAAACCCTTAATTCAATATATTTATATCATTTTTATTATTAAGTGATCTCTTAAACTTACAGAACAATACTTTTAGAGTTGGAGCTCATCAGACATGTGCGCCACTCGTATGTCCAATAAATGTTCTTTTAATAACACAATTCATTGAAAGTGTTTCTCATAACTGTTCGCACACATGTCATGGCTTTTAACTACAGCTCCCAATTCTTATGATTTTTATAAACTTTTTTTTTCTAATTTTAATGAATTATTTAAATAATTTGTTGTTTGGATATCGAATAGAGAGGTTAGTATTGAAGAATCGCTAGTCTTTTAACTATTTTTCATTGTATTATATCTTTATTTCTGTATGTTTTGATTGAAAAGTTTGTCTCAATTTATATTAATTTTCCTTATTTTTCATTAAATTTCTTTAAAACTTCTAATTATTCCATAAAAAACATTTAGTATTTTATCAAATTTTATAATAAAAATTTGTATAAAATAAAAGTGAAAACTCTTTTTGGAATTTTAAGATTTGAAAGAATTACTAAAAATTATTAATTTTGGGAAAAATGTATATTTTTTTCGTTATTTCTTTTATTGAATTTTTCTCAAATAAATGTTTCAATTAATCGAAATTTCTTTTAACTCAATTTTTTAAAAGAAATATATTTCCAAATATCAGATAATGTTTCCAAACCTCAGAATATTTTGTATTCAATGACTTTTTTTGAACACTTTATAGGTTTCGAAACATTTTTAAAAAAACATATCTTTAGCTCTATTTTATGCGTTTCTCTAAAAAGAATATTCTCTAAAAAATGGTTGAATTCAAAGGGAATACGTTTTATAAATTTGAAAATATTATATATATTTTACAACAATTTATTATAACTTCATTTAGTTTTAAATTTTTATTTGATTTTACATCAATTTTTAAGTGTTAGTACCAATAAATAGTGTTTATTTCAAACATAACCCCTTTAACAACCATTTATATGCTATAAATTTACCCCTAATTAGTTTGTATCATGGTTGGTTCTCTATTATAAAGTATAAATATTAACAAATGGATAATATAATTAATTTGAATAAAATTGTAAACAATTTTCATTAATTTTTAATTATAATTTTCGACATATTTTTTTGGGTATACTTTTTTAGTTTGAACCTAGTTGAATTTTAGTTGGGTATACCTAGTTCATAAATGGCATATTTTAAATAATCCGATACAAAGTTAACATCAATTAAAATATTATTGAATTTCCAAGTTTTTAAAATATCACTCAAATTTAGCAAGATAACATTTTTAATTTTAAGAGATAAAATTCAATAGTTTTTGAACTAGTTCAATTTAAAAAGTTTTAAACATATTAAAGTAATAAAGGCAGTTTTATTTGCATCAAGGCTATCATTTGGCTAATTTACTCATTGAACAGACATTTCTTATTGAAATTGATCTGAACTTATACTTCGATATAAAAAAGTTGAGACTTTAAATGAAAAATATGTCATAAAATTTTAAAAAAATTCGTTTTTATATTCAGTAATATTAGAATATATTCGGAAATTTACTGTTAATTATATTTAACAGTAAATTATAGTCTGATATCTCAGACTCTGACCAATCATTTCATAGAATCAGATTTTTATGACTGGAATTAAATAAACTTTCTTTCAATTAAATTGAAATTTAAAATTCAGTTATGAATTCGTCACATATTCTGAGATTTCTCTTGAATTTATGTCAAAACCAAAAAATATTGACATTTAAGTCATATTATAAACAACTTTCCTATGCTTTTGATGAATGACATGAATTTACTCTAAAGTTTAGACTCTAAACCGATGTCTATTCAAAGTATGAGTTTTAATGTGATGAGTGGTCACAATATATATTAAAATTACGATTAAAAGCAATTTGTAAGTTAGTGTCCGTTGGGCTCAATCGTCAAAACTTTGATTTTAATGGAAGTGCTCTTAGAACTAATGTTTTCCATTTTTCAATGCAATCTATTCAATGTTTCCATCAAATGTTACCCAGAGTTGAGGGAAATCATAATTATTTGGGATTAACACAATTTATTGGAGTCCAAAGAATTTAAGTGAAATTCGGTGTCAAACACTTCGCCAACATTTTATGAAAAGACTTAATTTGTGTCTTCCGGTAACCAAATGTCTGACAAACTGTGCGCTCAGTTAGAACCTAATGACAAACTATTGAAATAGTTTTCTGAGCTCTGTTTGATTGTAGCCAAAGGTTGTGACCATTAATCCCATCCAATAAGTTGTGAACAAAAAGAATGAGTCACTTATTATCTCCTCTTTAGTGATCAGAAAATTTCTGATTAGTGGACATCTTTTAATCAAATGGTTATTACTATTAGTATTATATGTTATATAATCTAAGATTACTTTATATTATGTCTACGACTCAACCGATGATTAAAAGTCTTTTTTATAGTGAAATATAATTCAAATCCTATTTTTATTGAGAATCACATTAAGTGAACGAAAGAAATGGTCTCTTAAATGGAAATTAATCTATTCTTTAAACAAATGGTGAGAGTTTACGATCAGTGATCACAAATTGGTTCAATTATTGATAATGTAATCGTACTTAAGATGTTTTCTTGGAAAAAACTAAGCTAGATCAACTAATGGAAGGTTATGCGCAATCTTATTATATAGCCATAAGTGTTATCATAGCATTAAATCAAGTGATTGAAATCAAAATTCATTGAATCGCATGATTAATGTAGGAATGGTTTGACCACAATCTCCACAACTGATCGATAAACAACTTATTGGGAGAGCACTTATTCCGATGAGTTTTTCACTAATACTTTGAAAATCTGGAAAAAACTTAATTCCGAGTATTTTCGAGTAATCAAAAGTATTTTTTTAAATAAACTTTATTAATTGATTGACTTGTTTTAACATTAATTTGTGGACACAATTCTTGCAAACATTCGATCGATTAATAAAGTGTTGAATACATTTTAGAGTTACGTTTAAAGCATTTGAGTCCTCCCAAGTGTTGAGCATTTGATTCAGACCTGAGTTTAGACTTTTGATAATTCATAGAAAATAGTGATGACTGTGAGTAAGAAATATAGTGAACAGACACGCAATGGTCAGAATTACCTCATTCTAACTGTTTATCTCTTTCTAAAATCTCTATTTAATCAGAATTTCCACGAATTTTATATTACATTCTATTTGTTATTTTCATGAAATAAAACTTCACTACAAATTCACAATTTCTCAAACAATTTCAGTCTTTTGTGTCTATTATTTGTTTTTCAGTTTATTTCAAATCCAAGAATCGATTCTCTCTTTTGGTTAACAACAGAATCATTACAACCAAAGGTATGTTAATCTCATTATTTTATTAATTATAATTTCTTGTATTATCTCTTTTTAAAATAATTTATAAAAAAAATTTAAACCGATTTAAGTCTCATTTTAAAAGTTTTTTTAAATTTCCTTATTTTTGTTTCGGATCTCTTTTTGTTTTAAATCAAATAATTTAATGTATTAAATGACAAAAATAGCCTAGAGTATTTTCTTTTCTCTTTAAATGTTTATTATTTTAAAGAAAATTTAATTATAAAAACGAGAATCTCTTCCATAGAATTGAAAAAAAGGAAACATTTCCTTAAGTTTTCATTTGAATATCAAATTAACATTTAATTCATTTTATGAATTATTCAAAATATTATAAAATAAAAGAAATATAATATAATTAGAGTTTATTCAAATCAAATTCACATTTTATTTATTGATATATAGATTTCTTTATCATTAATTAATTGCTTTCATTGTAGTTATCATTAAATAATATAAAAAAAAGATTTTTTCTTAATTTTAAGCCAAAACTCTATTCAAAAGGATTTGAGTAAACTTTTTAATTAAATCGTACGCATCGATGAATATTAAATTAAGTGAAGTCTACACTTTTTTTTATATAAATTTCATATTCAAAACATTGATTAATACCTTATTTTCATAATATTTAATGAATTCACGGCTCAATTATTGATAAGCTTTTGTCGCTCCAGAATATAGACTTTCATTTGAATGAAGTATTCCTTCAAAACCTGTTTCTACTTTTTTTTCTGTAAAATAACTGCTATTTATAGTCTATTTCCCATTAATTATCAAAAGTAATAACATTTAAATTAGAATTTCAATAGTTTTCAACATTTATTTCAATATTTTCAATATATTTGTATTATGCGATCAGTCATTAAATTTTCATCAAAATCTTAACTACTCTTCAAATAACTGATTTTGAATTTAGATTTATACAGAGTGTACTTGCTCAAATTGTTATTGCCATTGATGTCGATTTAATAATGTTTATTACTAATACTTTATTTATAATAAGATATAATTTTAGGCAAAGAATTGCTGTAATCTTTGGCACTAAATTTTGGTTAATTTGAAATAAAATACTATAATTAATAACTATATTCTGAACGTAAGAAATAACTCAGAATATAAACTGTAAACGAGGATAGTTTTATTGATGATTATAATCAGTCTTAGTCCACAAAATTGAATTCTGAGCCAAATATTCCTTTTAAGTCTTCAATGAAATATTGATCGAAATAATTACCACTAATTATATATTTAATTAACTTTTTATGTAAGCCTTTCGTTGACACAAAATCTATTCTCTAAGCCTTAGTTTTTATGGTTTAATCAGTTTTTCAATAAAGGATGTGATCAGAAAAAATGATGTGTCGATTGACTTAACTAAACAAAAAACATTCTGACATACATTTGATTGAATTGTGGTCTGCCTTTCATCCCAACCGATGAAAGTCTATCGGTTTTGTTCTCAAGACTTAATAATGTGGTTCTCTATCGCTATCATCACTTCTCTCTGTTTTGACTCAAATGGAGTGCATTCAAGGTATGTCTATTAAGACAGGGATTTCCAAAAGGCTGCCCTTCAAACCTGAGAGAACTCATTTGTAGTCTACTAATGACCACAAATGAGGGACATATCGACAAATTAATTAATTTTATATCCACTGATCTTGGACATTTCTTTATTCAATAAAATCAGTGATTTTGTGCATTGAATATATATTTAAAAAGTTTTAGTAAAATAAGATCCGACACATCCGGAGAGTTTGCTCGCAATCAAAATACCAATATTTCGGATCTTTTGGATCAATTACTTCTTGGATATGATAATCACCTGCGACCAGACTTTGGAGGTATTGTTTACTTATTCTCTAATAAATTACATTAAAAACTGAATCTAATTGTAATCACAAAAACTGCAAAATAATGAAAAGAAATCAAAGTCTCAAAAATGGGGTAAATTTAGTATATATTTCGAACACTATTTTTCTAATATTTGTTTGCTTTTCAAGAATTTATTAAATGAATTATATATATGTTTACAATAAAACTGAGCTCTGATTTGTTATTTTTGAAAGAGATTTCTCGCTTTGACTCTCATTTTAACGAAAGAATATTTTAATTAAATCAATAGAATTATAGAAAAGTTTATATAAAATTCCATTCCGTTTAAAAACCATTGAATTTGTTTTACTTTTGGCTATAATATAATGAATAAAAAAAATTGGGTACTTCTAAACCAAAGATTTGCCTGAAAACACTTTTCTTTGAATAATATACTTAACCCAAAATCTAATTCATTTTTTAAATTTTTTTTTTCAAGATTTTAGTCTTTATTCTAAATTTTCAACAAAATATTGAACCGAAATATTAAATCGATTTCATTAATTGAGAGCTAAACTCCTCTAAAACATCATTTGTAGAGAAAGTCTGCAAATGATGTGAGACTTTGAATAATTTGTTGACTTTTCTTTTGTGATCTTTATTTTGATGCCATAAATATATGAAATATAAAATTGATTTGACTCAAGGCATAAGTTGTTTAAATATTGTAGTAAATGTAGTGATGACACTCTTTGATGGCAAATACTTCAAATTGACATTTTTGAGGCAATAAATGCTTACAAAAGCAATTCATAGAAAGTGGTTGTGATATACAATTTCCACATAATATGACACAAAACCTTATATTCATGTCTTTATTGAAATGACTGAAAATATCACTCAATATCTTCAGAATCAGCAAATTTTTTGCATTAGTTTTTCAAAATAAACCTTAAAATAATAAAAGCATTTCTCTCAACAACTATTTATTTTAAAAAAATATTTACTCTCTTTCTCTTCTATACATTTTAGGTCAGAAAATATTACCCAAACTTTTAATCATATTTCAAATTTACGTTAAGTCCTAAACCAAACAAAAAAGACTATAATTTATAAAAAAAAGAAATTTTCATAGAAACACCTAATTTGAAACTTTCAAGTTTCAAAAATATGCAATAATTAAATGTATTTAGATGTGTGTCTCAATGATCTATTAAAGTCTTATCTCATAAATTATTATTTCAGAAAATAAACTTAAAATTTAATAAAAATGAATCAATTTTTTGAATGTGAATATGAGGTCCGCCGACAGAAGTATTTATCGATTTTCACGTTCGAAGTATGGGTCCAATATCTGAGATTGATATGGTATGTAATACTATGTATGTTATAACTTATAGCACCCATAAATAGAGTCTTTACATGACTTTACTTTATTTGTAAAGTTTGTCTGTTTTATTGATTGTGTAAACTTTGATTGAAATGTCTTTAGACATACGTAATGGACTGCTATTTTCGCCAGACGTGGACCGATAGACGGCTTTCGTTTAATACAAGATCTCTAATGGAAATTAATGCCAACCGAACACTGAGTACACCTGCTTTAGCCCTTTCCATCTATATGTTGGACAGGATTTGGAAAGTAAGCTATGATTCAATCCAATAATCTATCGATCATTTTATGTGAAAACGGGCCGAACAATCATAACCGCAACACTTATGTAGAGATTTTCGGGCACTTCATTCCCATCATTCCCTTCATTCCCTTCAATCCCTTCAATCCCTTCATTCACTTCATTCACTTCATTGACGGATAGCTTTACAAAAAGAAAATCAATTTCTTCTAACAATCGTTTATATCTCTTCGAATATATCTTTTTTTATCAGATTTTTCTAAACCCTTATTCTGAGTGAAGTTTCAAATATAAGAAAATCTTTAAAATACGAAACATTTTGAACTAAAATTATTTTTATGAAACGATTAATTCTCGTTATTATTAAAGGATTCAACAAATAATTCGAAAATATTTTTATTTTCATTTTAACGAACGGTTCGAAAGAATTAGACATATCTTTAGATTTATAAGTGTTTTGTGATTATGATTGAGTCAATTACTGATCCTTATATTCCCCGTATATTAACAACGATATGAAGTTCTCAAAATGCTATAAATATAACGACATATTTAGCAGAGAATAAGTATTCAGAAGAGAATCAGTGATTATAACAATTGAAAGTTGAGTCTCGAGTGCTCTCAACTAATGGTAGTTTTGCTGACTGTCCACAGCCTCCAACATATTTTCTAAACTCTCGACAGTCACATATGCACGTCATAACTCTTCCCAACAAATTTGTTCGCATTTATTCTGATGGAAAA
>JAQIXI010001586.1:0-13015 GCA_034700165.1 Galumnidae sp. Gr-Ori-00277 | reverse complement strand
GCCACTATCGTGCGTAAGCTATGTGAAATGTGCATGCACATAAAATCTATTCATATATATCATAATTTGAATGAGTAAGGAAAGTATTTATCAACAAAAAAGTTATGATATATACAATGAAATTTCTTATAATAGTTTAATGTAAACAAATACTCAATAAAACTCTCTGAAAAGGTTTTAATTTTTGTAATAAATGTAATGTGCTCTTTGAACTTATATCATGATCAATGCCTATACTTGATCAGTTAGTATAATAAAATATTTCATTCTTTTTGACTAAAACTTCGGGCCTGACTTATACTAAAAGAAAGAGCAAACGATCAAATGATTTATGAAATTTGAAATATTTGTCATTTGATAAAAAACAAAAACAAATAAAACTATTTCACTTTATAATCAATTCAATGGTAT
Source organism: Galumnidae sp. Gr-Ori-00277 (assembly GCA_034700165.1). Classification (NCBI taxonomy): domain Eukaryota; kingdom Metazoa; phylum Arthropoda; class Arachnida; order Sarcoptiformes; family Galumnidae; species Galumnidae sp. Gr-Ori-00277. The sequence continues at coordinate 12,604 of JAQIXI010001586.1, read as the reverse complement.
TTGTTTTAAACACAACTTTTTGAGATCAAAATAAGTTATTCGACAACTGTTTTATAATAAACTTATCTTTTAATAATTGGGTAAGAATTGAGTCTCTCTTTTAAATGAATTAATCGGAAAATTTTTAATTTATTAGAAATAATTGAATGATGTCTTCGCCATATTAACGAAACCAATGACCACAACATTTGATTGAATCACTTTTTTATTCTTTCAACTCATGAATCGTTGTTTTCAAACAAAAGTCTGATTTAATTTTAAGTTATTTAATTGTAAGTAAACCAAATTGTGTTAAAATTTATTGTTTTATAAATTAATTAATTTGTTTTTTCTTTTAATAGCATTTAATAGTCAACACAATTGTTGTCAAACTAATTGAAACTTTAATAAAATGTTTGTTTTCATAGAATTTTGATTTGTTTTAACAATAATTGCGTTTTCTTTCAATAAATGTCTGAAATTTTGTTTTATAAAACAGATTTAGAAAAACATTGATTTGAATATCAATTCATTTGATTTATTTAAAAGAAAGAAATGGAAAATCGGTTTAAATTAAAGCCTAATATTTGCAAAACATTTATAAACGTCTCCGACGACGAAGAAATGGACCACAATTCAAATGTTGAGGTCATCGACACAAAGGATCGAAAAGACATCACTTTTACCGAAATTAAGAGAAGTTCTGAAGAAAAAATGGATTTTAAGAAGAAATTCACAAATTTTAAAATATTTGTGAAGAATTCGGATGAAAGTGTCAAACGATTGGTAACGGATGTCGAAAAAAAGCCTTTAGAGTCCAGTCTTTGAATAAACGAGTCTTTGGGTCAGTTGATAGCCTTTAAATACTTAAACCAAATGACAGATAACTTAAAAATTCGTGGAATACTCTTAAAAGTCCACAAAGAAAGTGATAGATTTAATCCAAATTCAAAACCATTTTTTGAAACCAATCCAAATGTGAGACAATTGAATCCAGAACTTCTATTGAAGGAAATCGACGTTTGACTTCCAAACAATTTGAAGGAAATGACTGCGATATAAGACTCAAAAGCATTCCAAAGCCTTTTGACTCAAAAAGTGATTATAATTTGAAGGTTTGACACAAAAGAAATTTTATTATATTTTAATCTATTTTTAATTTTAGTCAAAATGTATCCCCATTTCAAAGGTATGGAACTTCTCTTCACTATTGATTCAAAAGAGATGCGTTTGTCTTAACCTCATTTGACTTAATTTTCTTAAAGTGATTTGATTTCATCAGGTAAAGGAGAAGTAATTTGTGGATTGAAAAGTACAGTCGATTTTCAAATTAATTCCGATTTAATTTCTTTTATTTTTAATTTTATATTACTTTTTAGTGACAAATATATGTGGAAAATTTCGGTGAAATTGTGATAAATTGTGATCAATTCCGACAAAAGCGCTGTTTGCGAAAATGAACTTTTAGGCATATACGCCCACTTTTGTGAAAGTGGAACTTAAGTGTTTTATGGCTAGCCCTAAGAACAATAAACCTGAGGATTAAACATCAAAGGAGAATGGACGGAGAGCTCCGCCACGTCAGGAGAGTAAACGGTAGACTTGTGCAAATTACTAATTCTGCTGAGATGTCAGGAAAAACGATGTCCACTGAAGAAGATGTGATTGCGAAGGAAGAGTTCCCACACACTCCCAAATTCTTGAAGAAACAGAAGTTAGCCCTGGAAGCGCTGGCGAGCCACAACAGGGTTATATTAGGTGGAGATTTCAACTCAAAGGACCCTGAGTGGGCAGCAGCAGATAAGGCACCATTCGACAATAATGCCATAGTCTATAGACTTGAACCAGGGAGGGGAACTGACCCGTGAAGCCATACTAATGTGGGGACTGACTGGCACTACTCCTGACTTGACATTTGCTTCTGAACTAATTGCCGATAATGGTTAAGTGGATTAAAGATAATCGACTGGGAAGTCAAAAGGGAGTCTCTTGTAGCGATCACAATGCAGTAACGTTTAAAATTAGAGACAGCGCACCGGTCGACTAAACTTTCGAATACCACGTATAGATACTTAAAGCAAAAAGCGGACTGGAGTAAATTTGACGAATGCTGTGCCGAGAAAATGAGAGCGGCGGGCTTAAACCCCACTGACGGCCCTCCGGATAAGACATAAGAGTCAGAAGTATTGACTATTTAGTGGAGAGGCTAACCTCTTTTGAACGTTATTGTGGTTACTTAAGAAGTGGACTATAATTTGTAAGACAACGGTGCATTACCTACAGTCGAGTAGAAGTGGTATAACCTAAGCCTTATTTATTATTGGGCTAAAAAACATTAATACACAAACTATTGAACTATTGTTCAGTGTTTACATGTGCTGCGCCTTAAGTGAACCCAACTTTGATTTTAAAATTTTGTGACTTTTATAAAATTGTGACTTTTGGACACCAATTTTGACAACAATTGAATACCTCAATCGATAGTGCCTACCGGTTATTGAAAACCCTGGCTTTCTGACCTCTTCGCAATCAAAGTGGATTAATAAAATCGAAAAATATATTTCGAAGACAAACACCACTCTCAAAGAAATCAAAAGGGTTAAAGGGGCGTAAGACGCCCAAGACTAAAACGGGCAGTAAAATGAGGACACGAGCGTAGAAAGTCGCGAAATCAACACTTACTTCCGGAAAGAAAACTAAGTCTTCAAGTAGTCGCGGATCAGCTGCCCAATCAACGGTCTCCGATTAAGGATACGGATGTCTCACTAAAAGAAAACATGGAGATACAGGAACCGTTCCATAGATCAACGAGACTACCAAAGAAATGGATAAATTGGAACAGTTAAACAGCGGGATAGGACAGAGAGTTGAGGTTCAAAGACCTCCACATCCCTCATAAGTAATGTATTCACAGTTCAATCCGTGGAATCCGTCAGGATGTCCCTCATTAAAATTACATCTGCTTCAAAAGACAGCCCATTTTTCGCTACACTCTTCCAGACCCCTCAGAGGTCGATAGAAACATCAGAGAGTCCAATAAACAATTCAAAGACTCAAACCCCAAAAAGAAAAGAGGAAAAGCCTCCGGACCAAACTCAATTAAAGATTAAAGACAATCCGATGACCAATTCTATTGTCATCGGGGATACAAACAGAGATTACGAACCGAACGACGGAGACATGGAAGCACAAAAAGCTAAGGAAGGGTCGACAACTTAGAGAAAGACGTAAATTATGAATAGGAAGGCGCCCAAGGCGTAGCAAACTGAGATGGAGACGATAATCCCGCATGCGCTGAACGATGAGACACAAAATACGGATAACACCGAAAGCGCCGGAAGCGTGTCTTTCAACATTGACTCGCCGATTCCTCGATTTCTAAAATTTTTACGATTATTTATAATTCATATTTTTATAACTTTTTTATTTTTATTTTTTTTATTATTATAATTATCACTATTACTTTACTATTATTGCCATTAATTAATAATTAATAATTATTATTACGATTTTTATAACATTTTGAATTTGAATAAATACATTTAACCAGGAAAAAATCAGGTAAAGTTAAAGCATTGGTTTCACCAACGGATGAATATGTTCTGGTCTTTACACTTACATTTGTTTGGTAATTATTATTAATTTCTTTTAATAAGTAATTTAAATTTATAAATATAACTCTAATTACAGCTCACCCAACAGAACTGTCTGTCATACCAACAGTTGTGGTAAACTCAAAGTTGTGTAAAAGTAAGATATTCTTACATTTTTTATAATTATGTGCGATCACAACTATCAAAATCTTAATGGAATAATTTAAATTTGTTTTAATTGACAGGAATCTAGCCTTTTTGTGATCTAAAAGATGTGAAAAACCTTTTGAAATGTTTTAAGTCAATGAAAACAAAACCAAAATTCAAGGAAACAAAGGATAAATCGATCCATTGTTTAGATCCTAAAAATAAAGTGGATAATAAACTCTATTACGAACAAATAGAAGCCATAAGTATTTGTGACTTCAAATGACAAAAGACTTCGATCCCAGGGGAGGGGTGCCACTGTAGGGTATTTTGGTCTCGGCTCAGGAGGAGGGTATTAGGAGGGTATTTTGAAACAACACTAAAAATCGAATATTAAGCGTTTTTAGGTGTTTTTTCTCTTAAATACATACAATTCAATCTAACGTATTTTGTCACTTTTGAAGCATAAAATCAAGAATTTTTGACAAAAAACGACTTTTTTAAAATTTGTGAAAAGTTGAAGTTTGAAAAACGTCACTCTAAAAACTCGTTTTTTGACGTTTTAACGCAATTTTGTTGTGTGCAAAATCTTTTGGATTTTTCGCTAATTTTTTCACGATTTTTCAATAATTTGAACTACGTAAGTTGAACCATTGCAGGGTTTGTGGTTGGGTCGTATCGTTGCAGAGTTATAGTAAGGGTAGGGTGACCAGATGCATTATATTGAAAGGAGGAGAATTTAGTAAAAACTTGCAAATTTAGGAGGAGAATGGAGGAGAAATTCAATGTAAATAAAAGAGAAAAGGGGGAGAATTTTTTATAAATAAAAAATTAGAATTTATTCATATTTTTCATATTTTTTGATCACTTTTTGACTGTTTTGACACCAATTGACTCAAAGTTTTATTTGATTTAATTACTGAAACTCTTGTTTCATGCTTTGCACTTTATTTATGTATTGATTACAGACAAACCTTTGAAATTTATTGTAATTGCACTCTTGCAAACAATTAGTTCTGTAAAATATTTTGCAAACATCTATTTTGTGAAGGTTTAATCCAATATTTAAACTTTTCATATTGTCACTTGATTTATGAAAATTTGAGACAAATGCAAACCACATATTCACAGGTCGAACCAGATAAAAAATGATGGCTTAGTAATTGTCTATCCTAGAGGACATATTATAGTTAAGCATGGCACCAGGTTCAATAAAATTGATCAAGAAACAAAAAACTTATGATTGATTTAATATCGCTTTTTTATGCAAAAATACCCACTGAAACCCATTATAAAAACTTAGATTAGATTATATCTGAAATATTTTGTGGTATTTCAGTAAAAAACATCAAACGGAACAATTTTGTTGCTAGGCACATTTGGATTAGACTAAAAATAATATATCTATATTTTTTTAACATTTTCAAAATTGCCCTCTGGTGACTTTATTGTTAGTCTAATCAAAATGTGCCTAGCAACAAAATTGTTCCAATTCATGTCCTCTAGTGAAATACCATAAAATATTTAAGATATCAACTGATCCAAATTTTTACAAAGGGTTTCAATGGGTATTTTTGCCTAAACAGCGATATTAAATCAATCAGAATTTTTTGTCTCTTAACCGATTCATGTTATATTTGGTCTGATAATGCGGTTACATCATCTACACCTACCACCACGACCATGCCTCGATGACTCAAAAATTTCAAAATTTAACTAGTACATTCCATATGTATATGTTATTTTTCTAGTCAAGCGATTTAAAAAAATTTTCAATGTTGCATAACAACTGGCGATTATCGCAGTACTCCTTTTCCGTTGACTCAGAGTTCTCAGGACTGAAGGGCACCGGCAATGTTTCTGTGGCGTCTCCTGGCTGGAGGGACCAGAAGGGAAGATAAGTGGCATTGAATGTGTTCAGAACGCGCGACGGTAGAGGATGGGCTCTAAAGAGCGCTTAAAGGATTCTTCCGAAGAGTTTCGTCATGGAATACATGGGGGAAGTGTTCTCCAGTCACGAATTTGGTTAAATTGCTTCCCTTTTCAGTGATAACTCGAATCACTTTCTCTTTGTTAACGAATTCGATGTCTAAGAATTCAATGAATTAAATGTTTAGCCATTTGTTCAAAACGAGTGCCAAATGTTGTAAATCCATTCTCTTTAAAATTCTGCCCACTTTTGATAGACCCATCTCTTCTGAATCGATAGTAAAGAGAGGATCCATACCTTTCAAAATAGAAACATTTTGTCTAAAAATAAGAATCGATAAAAAAATAAATTTTTTACCTTTTTTTGTAACAAACTTTTAAACGATTCACACTTTTTAATTCAAAATTTTGAATGCCTTCGAGTCTTCTATCGCAGACATTGACTTCAAATTGTTTGGAAGTCAAGCGACGATTCCCTTCATTAGAAATTTTGGATTCAATTGTTTCACAATTATCTGAAGAGATAAATGGTTTTGAATTTGAATATGAATTAAATCCTATTTCACTTTCTTTGTGCATTTTTAAAAATATTTCAGGATTTTTATAATCCGTCATTACATTTGGTTTAAGTCATTACAGACTATCAACTGATCCAAAGATTCGTTTATACAAAGATTGGACTTATGTTTGTCATCCGTTACAACAAATCGTTTGAAACGTTTTCCCGAATTTTTCACAAATGCTTTATATTTTATGAATTTTTTCTTAATATCCGATTTTTCTTCAGAACTTCTTTTAATTCCAGTAAAAGTAATATCTTTGCGATCCTTTGTGTCGATGATCTCAGGACTGAAGAGCGCCGGCAATGTTTCTGTGGCAGGTCTCCTCCCTTGAGAGACCAGAAGGGAAGACAAGTGGCATTGAATGTGTTCAGAACGCGCGACGGCAGAGGATGGGCTCTAAAGAGCGCTTAAAGGGTTCCTCCGAAGATTTTCGTCATGGAATACGTGGAAGAAGTGCTCTTCAGTCACGAATTTGATTAAAGTAGTGTTTTTCTGCCAATTGGTTGAGAGTATTGCCGTCTTTTTGGATGAAATCGATCTTAAGTTTAGTGAGTCTTTCATAAATACATCGTTTAAATTGTTTAGACACCACTTCTAATCTGAAATTCTCGTCAAATGGTATGACTCCGAAGATGACTTTGATTAAATCGTCGCCAAACCTGAAGCCATTCTTTTGTTTTGAAGTCTTTAAACACATTTTTTGTCGTCAGAAATATTTCCGCATTTCTTCTTCTCTTTCTTCAGACAACTAACTCATTGATGAAGAATTTTACGACATTTTCTTATAACAAAATGTCAATCAATTGAGGTCTTTAACCAAAAGATTGCCATTGAATTAAGTTTAGGTAAAAACCTTTGATTGTTATATAAAATTGGATTTAAATGTCGAAACAATTAAAGACGTATTTTGGCGCCGAATTAGTGTCTCATTTCATATAAAACATTGAAACTAAAAGCCATTAAATTTGTAATTAAAAGTTGAGGCAATCAAACACTTCATTTAATTCTTAAAGATTGAAACTATTGATTCCCTAAACGATTGTTAGAGTAAACTAAACTCATAAAATCAATTGAAATCATCGCTCGACGACAGCCTCGATGTTAGACTTTGGATTAGTTTTGGTATCATTGAAGAAATGATTAAATTATGGATCTGTTTCCGAATCCGAATCCATTCAGAGCCAATAAAAGTCAACATATTTTCCAAAATTTTGTCACTAAAGAAGTGGTAATAAATCTGTTTAATGGTTTTGTATTCATAGCCATCGAACGGATAGAGAACAACATTTAATGCGATTTTTAACGATTCCTCTTCTTTTGGTGGATAAAACCCAAATATTGACTCAACACTTAAACTTAAGCCTTATTTTGTCGAATAACGAATTGCAAACAACTCTATGAAAGAGTCAACAATTTATAATTAGAGTCATATTTGTTTGTGTTTATAACTCAGGAACTCGTTATATGAAAATAATCACTTATGAGGACACAAATAGAGTATAAAACCTCAAACATATCGTATTATTTACTAAAGAAATATTTTTGGACCCGAATTTCAATTGTGTGCTGAGATGTCACCGATTAGACACTAAAGTAAGTGATTAGAGAACTCAAGTGTTTAACCCATTTGTCAGCAGATATTCACTGAAGAATAACATCAAATCTCAAATATACTTGAATTTTGTTCTAAGTGATGGACTAAAGTTTATAAATGAGATGTACTAGGTAATAGAAATGAACAGACATTTGAAACTCTTATTGCAACCAAATTCAACAAATCGTCACTTTTAGACAATTTTTGAATATTTCCTATAAGTAGTCAATTAAATAAATTTCGTAGTGTTTAGGAACAGGATTTGTTTGTTTAGTCTTACGGTCTGTCCTTATTAAGAATGAGCTTTGAATCCCATTTTGTCATTTGTTGTAAAGCATGTGTTACTACAGTTTATAAGTCAAATCCCACTAATTATTCGACACATTTGGTGCTTAACTTAAGCGCTATCACTGAATGCTAACCAAAAGCAAACAAAAGGCTAATGTTTTTTGAGATTAGATCTGTTGTGGTCTTCACTTCAGAGTCGTTGCAAAAGAATATTCTGTTTCGATAACACTTTTATTTGCTTTTATCGAAAAATGAGTTTTCACTTCACTTAATTCATAGTTAGGTATAAACCAAAACTTAATTCATGTCAACAGTTCTTTGAAGAGACAAACTTTTATTCGATGACATAAACTTCGAAATAAAGACTAGAATTTCAAAATAATTTAATGTCTCGTTTAGTGCACTATATTTAACACACATTCAAAATTTAAATCTCGGCTAAACTATTAATTGAAATTCTAATTAAGTTTTACTACTTTTAGAATATTTCTTAACGATTGAAAGAAAGAATGAATCGATTGAAAGTAAAGAACCAAAACTCAATAAAATGTTTCCATCGCTTGACATCAAAAGAGTTGAATTATTACGAAAATGAATTTATAAATAAATATCTCAACGAAAATAAGTAAAAATTTAAACAAAGACTTAACTCAAACAGAATTCATGAAATATATGGGACTCATTCAGTTCAAGACTTAAACAAAGTTTTCCATTAAAAGATGTGAACCGAATCAGAACACAACTTAAGAATGAGTCAAATGAAAAGGTTTTGGAAAAGAATTTTGAAATAAAATTTGATAAAATTGATACGGGCTGAACTTTGCATTGAGCCATAACTTAACAAGGTCAGTGTGAATCAGACGACTCACAAGACTAGTGGAGACTTTTATAACATTTGTAGCTATGATTGTATAGGAGTTGTTGAGGTCAAGTGTTTTTGTTAGTTAAAGTCAGAGCTCGTCTGATCCTCAAAGAGTGAAATTATGCTCGTCTAGTGTTAAAATTGTTTTTAGTATAACCTAGATTAGTTAATAAGTTTGCAAATTAATTAGATTAAGTTATTAAGTAATTGAAAATACAAACGATTTGTTAGATCTCTAAACTGTTTGCCATCCCTTTAGTAATTTGATTTGATTTGTTTATAATTGAAATACATTTATATTTTGAAGGATATGTCATAAATATGGAAGTCTTCCAAATATAGATTAGAGTCACAAAATGAACTGGACATTAACTCATTAATAAGATGATATTAATTGTATCGAATTTATTTCCAAAAGTAATTGTCTTTAAAATTAAGTGATATTACAGTCGTCAACATATCCGGTAAAGTGGTTTGGGAATGGAATTTACTTTACCCGAAAGGTTGGTTTACACGAATGGTTAATTTTTAACATTAAGGTCTATGGCAATGGGTTTGAGAGTTACTTTACCTGATCGGTTAAGTTTATCCAATCGATACTTTACCGGATAAGTTCTCGATTGTATTAGAGTTCCATTTGTCGACCCTATCGTCCACTTTCTTGTTTTGGAGATCAAATTCATTGAACTCTTATTATTATTGCCGACAGTTGTGATTAGTTTTCGGCAATGAGTCAATTGGTGTTCCTTTAGTTTATAGGATTCAGTAAAACTTTTACCACATTCAGGCCATTCATAAAGAAATGGGCGGACACCAACTGATGAATTAAGTGCTGATTCTTAATACTGCCATAACTACTGTCGGCACTGAATTTACACAAATACCAAACTTTCCCATCTTTTGTAGTCCTTTCGATGAACTGTTGAATTGCTTTCAAGTCATCAATCGCTGAATTGGTCGCACTATTGTTCACAATATTTGACTCAATTTCGTTAACAATCACTTGTGGTATAAATATATTAAAGTCTTGTTCCGAGTCTTCAAATTTATTATTTCTAACTTTTTATAACAAATAGTTTCTAAACCTTTGACCTAATTTACATTGGATTCAGTCAAATGCTTGTTATCACATTTGTTGGCAACAGTGGTATTAGTTATCATAAATATTATTATTACTATTATTACTTTTAGTAATGATTACATTATTGGTTTCAATCAGTGAATGTTTAACATTTTGATTGTGTTTTGGAGAAAATGAACTTTTGTTGACATTCAATTGTTTTGCATACCTCAGCAGATATTGAGTTGCTGCCATGAATAAAGCTGCATCGCTTTTAAGAATCTTTCCTTCACTGAGAAGCTTACTGTTATTTAATGTAAAATTTATTATATTTTTAGGGAATTTTAAAAATGAGTTTTCGTAAGACCACCAATGCCTCCGAGTAGGATATTAAGGGGAAACGTATCTTTGATTGAAAATAGTGATGAAGAGTTGGATGTGACTCTCAAGAGAGTTGGGCGCGAAGAAGAGTTACTCAGGACAAACAGTTCGACTCGCAAAACATAGGTTCTTGAAAAAACTACCTCAGAGGAATCAGAGGAAGAAGGAGAAGGGTTTACAAACAGTGAAACCAATGAACTTAGGATTAAGTGGAACGATACGCTCCGTCATAAACAAGCATGGCTTAATCTTCGGCAACAAACTTGGGAGGAAAAGGAAGATTTGGAGGTATCAGCTCTTTATCGAAAGAAAATCGGTGTGAAAAGACTTGCTTGTGGCACACCAGCAGTTTCGAAGTTTCCTGCCAAAGATATGAAGGAGTATGGCAGTGCAGAAAATCCGGGTCCCAGCCCTGATGGCACCGATTATTTCGATGTTGAAAGGTTCTATGACCTTGAATTGCACACAGAGAGGGGTAGAATTGTCCCTTACTTCAGTGTTGAGTGGAAAGGTTATGCCAAGAAATACAATTGAATCGACACGAAATCTCATTAATTGTACCAAATTTTATGAGTTTCTTTTGAAGTTCGCAAAATTTCGTTTAGGATGCTGTGTGAGTTGTGTTTCAACTGCAAGACGAACCGGTACACGGATGCATTCCAAACCTAAAGGTGATTCTGTGGATTTGACAGAAGTTTTTTTGTGCCTTGGAATCAACTTCATATCTTTCTTTTGGCATTAATAAGTTTGCAATCATCGCTGATTTTCTCTTATCTGCTTTTATTAATAAAAATCAGTTCAGCAAAGAGATGGGGCTCTTTGGCGTCGGCGACGATAAATATAGCCCATTTCGTATCGAAATTAAATTTTATCGCCAACTAATTAAGGAATTTAATTCCTTTTGTAGCGATTATGTTATCAGTCCCTTGATTGAATGGCATCCGTTTGAAACTACCAAAGAATACAACAAATATATCAGACAAAAAGACTTTAAAAGTATTTTTTCGAGAAGTTCAGAAGCTTTGGCTAAAAAGTGGCGAGAATATTTGGGAACTGAATATCCAAAAAAAGGAGTGATAGATTTGGTTATCAAACTTTTGGAGATGTCGAGACTCTCTAATGGTTCAAAATTTCATTTACGAGTTTTGGTTATCGCCAAGTACAGGAAAGGTAAATATTTCTTGATTTAAAGTCTCAATTGTATTAATTTATCTTGAATTTTAGTTTTTCTCTATGATTTGTATAAAACTCAAGAGAGGGCATCACCCATTGTAGATATAGTGAAACGTTTAACTAGAGATTCGAAACCAACACCTATAGTAGAGGGCGGAGAGGATCGAGAGTGCGTTTGACGTTCAATACTTTTTATTACAAAACTTTTAAACAACGAAATAATTTTGTAATGCTAAAATAAAACATTGTTGTAATTCTTGTAATTATTGACAACTACTCATAAAGTTAAACAGTCATTTCTCTTTTAACTGACTTATGATTCTGAAATAAATGTGAAAATAATTTCAATATTTATTTGAACGAAAATAATCATATTAAAAGCAGAAATTTTAACTTTTAAAAAAATAATTTTTAAAAATTATTCAAAATTATCCAAATACAATAAAAATTAAGGAAATATTTATGTTAGTATTGTGTCATCTAATGGTATTACCAACGGAAAAGGTTTTGTATATAATAATAGTTAATCAAATAAATGGTTGCAAAATTTTTAATTTATAATATTAAGATTAGTGTTTGTTTTAATATTTTTAAAATTATTAATTTGTTTTAATTATTTTATTACTAAGTTCATAAATATTTAATCTGGTTTAATAATTGTTATTGTTTTATAATTATGACAATTACATTAAGTAAATTCTACTTTTATCAAAACTATAAACAATATCAATTCAAATTCCCCGTTAATATTCAAAGATATGTTCTCCCGTTACTAGCAGAAGGCCTCCCTGTCCCCTCCATTACTAATAAATTAATGAATTGGTAAAAATTTGACTTTAAAATTTCAACTAGAAGCTAGTTAAAACAGCAGGCAAAATCGCAGAATTATTCTGACCTATATTGGCGGCGACTGTATAATTAAATACAAGAATTGATTTCTAATACAGTGATTACTAGAGCAAGGATTTTTCGGGAATCCCCGATTTTTATTGGTTATTGATATCTTCGGGAATTTATTGGGAGTAAAAATATGGT
>JAQIXI010001585.1:0-13022 GCA_034700165.1 Galumnidae sp. Gr-Ori-00277 | reverse complement strand
TTATTTTAAACTATTTAAAAGTGTCTGAAGTATATTCTCTTTTCAAATGAATTCGATATTAAATTTGTTTTTTGTTTGTTTCAGATTATAATCTTTATTATCCTTTCTTTCCTCAAACTAATTGAACCTTGATAATATGAAAAAATTACATCTTAATACTTTAATGTTTGCTTAATTCTAAATAATAATTTATATAATTTTATTCAAACTATGTTATCCTTGGTCTTCTGAAAAAGCCATTTATGATGACTTTTATAACTATTCGGAAAATAAATACTATTTTATTGAATAACATTTTTATAAATATGACATAAATAGAGAACTTTTAAGTAATACTTTTGTAAACAAATCGTTTAAATATTAGTTAAACGGAAACAAAAATCTGTTCTCTTTTTATGCACCCATTTTGGTGTCGATCTGTTCCCATAACTTCGGCGCCGGAACTGCTTTAAACCAATGACCACATTCACAACGCTTTGGATCATTTAAATGGATCCACATATAGTTGACGAAAGTCTGTTCCGGTTCACAAACACAACCGATAAGTCGTTTTTCTTCAAAAGTTGGCACAAGATTTGGATTGTCTTCAATTCAAACAATTATTTTATATTAAGTTTTGTTTTCAATTATTAAAACAAATAAAAACATCAATAAATACATTAAATTGTAATCAATTTTGACAAACCTTTACTTCCTTCACCTTTTTTGATAGGTTTCATAAAGAAAGGGTCGTCATAACCCTTCTCTTGAGCCAAGAGGAGAAACTTCTCGAGTCCAGTTGCGTGCTCTATGGGGTCCGCTAACCGTATGTCAGATTCGGACACAGTTTTGCCGTCAACTCTTCGCAATTTTCCGAAACCAAATAACTTTCGCTTTGGATTAAATGATTGTTGAGTCAAACAGAACAATATATCAGTTCTGTTTGTCAGAGATGTCCAACGATTCTGTTGAGACAACAGTCGAACCATTGTTTGTGCCATTGATTTGTTTTAAACAAATTGTTTATAACAATATAATACTAAAATAACAGTAACTTATAGTGAGTGTGGAAATAGTTTTCACTAATACTCGAGTCTTGATTTAGAATAAACTGTTATTTAATAGAATAATAACCGAAAACATAACTCTCTTTTAGGTGTTGTCTCTTATCTCAAAAGATAAACAAATATTGTATTCATTGGGTAACGAACTTAAGTCTAAATAATTATCGATTTATTATTCTTTCCAAACATTGAATCATTTGTTTATTAGTTTTTCTAAATTAACGATAAAATTAATAAAATAAGGTTAATTTCATTAGTAGAGTAATTAGCTTGATCATTTCATATCGCGCAGCAACTTTTACCGTTAATTTAGAAAATTGTATGAAAAGGACTTAATTTCATTGATTTTAATGCATTTAATTTACGCCTTTTTAATCGAACAATAATTATTAATTTGCGCTCACATTTCATTTGTTAAAATTCCGTTTGAAATATTTGTACCCAGGACTACATAGGACTATATAGGACTAAAAATGTTCACTACTTATGACTAAAAGCGCGACATTTCATAGAATTTATAATTTTTCAAATCTAAAGATATAAAATGTCTGACGAAAGTATTCACATATCAGAAGATTTTGGGTTCAGTCCCGCTCTCATCGATCGTTCGCCGCGAAAAGTAAAGAAACGGTCAAATTTGTTTCGGTTCAGACTTCGTATTTATTGTGCTCTTCACCGACCCGTATCTCTAAAGAGCCGTTTATATCATTATATTATAGTAGCCCTTATTCTTTACTCCTGTGTTATCGTTAATGTCTTCGATGAAAAATTCGGTTCTTATGCTGTCCTTTGGATGGCATTCACTGACGCACTCCTTAGTTGTTCGTAGATTAGTTTATAAAATGGTGCTCTAATTCTAAAGTTTACTTATTTGAAGGTATATTAACTGCAGAACTAATGATCCGTTTGTGGTCCTCTGAATCTATTACTGATTTTCGTGGATTCAAAGGAAAGTTAAATTATCTGAAAAGATTCGCTGTTTTCAGAGGACTCGACTTTTTGGGAGTCATAACTTTTAACACATTCGTAGGTTTGCAAGATCTTGAAGAGGGAGTGGCAATTACTATACGACTTCTTCATGTGATCCAAACTTTACAGATATATCGCCTTATCTTTCCTTTGCTTAAGTTAATGATCAGCACAATTATGGTTCAGTTCAATCAGCTGTATATCGCCACATTTCTTGCGTCCCTAATCTTTGTGTTGATGTCATTCAGTATTTATCTCAAAGAAATGGCGACAATAAGTATTTTAGACTCTTTTTGGTTCACTTATATAACTCTGACTACAATTGGGTTCGTTTTATATTCAATATTTGATTCCTAACCAATTCTTATCTTTAAAACAGTTACGGAGATATCGTTCCCCAAACAAATTGGGGAAAAGGTATCACTATTTTTCTTGGATTCTGTGGTTTTTGTGTCTTTCAATTACCGGCGGCCATATTTGGAACAGGTTTAGCTTTCAAACTAAAGGACGAACAAAAGAAACTCCTCTTTCAATATCCGGCGGCAAATCTTATTCAAACATTTTGGAGATGTTATACAACTCATAAGGGATCCCAACAAACCTCGTGTTGGAAGTTATACGGAAAGTCTACCGAAAACGACAGACAATGCATTCGTTTTATACTTAAATTCCGTTATTTTAGAGCTCGACATCATTTCAAGACTATGACTGACCCGAAGAGGTTTAGCGATGACTCAGAGATCAAATTGGATTTATTGCGAAAAGTTTCTCAAATAGAGAACTCAATCAACGAATTGAAGGACAAAATACAGGAACTAAGAACAGAATACGACAATATTTGTACTCAAATCGAAGAACTTCTTAATATTTTGACTCAAAAATAATTAAATTTCATATATTTATTAATATTTATATTATTTTTTATTTTAAATATTCTGTTAATTAAATATTTTTAAAAGTTTTAAAAATAATTTGTTTATAACTTATAAAAGATTTGATATTTTTAAGCAAAATTAATGACAACTTTTTTAATTTAAAAACCAAAACCTCTTATCGAAAGTAAAATCTTTTTTTTTAAATAAGAAATGCTTTCAATTAATTTTCAATTCAAAAGTTTATCGTAAAAATAATTTTTTCTAATATTTATAAATATTTTCAATGAATTTTTAAGTAATTTGTTGTTAATGAAAACCCCTATAAAAACAGGAATAAATCAATTGAGTCATAAAATTAGCTTGGTTTTCCCTTATATAAAGTCACCAAAAATAAATAAAGATAAGTTATTAATAATTAACTATCGATTTTTCTTCGCATTTATTTATTAAAATTTTAATTTTTTTTCTTTAAGTTTATAATTCTGTGCAAAAAATAAATTATTTGTTTGAAAGTAAAATGTTTTTATTTATTAAATTTTTAATACTATTCTCATCATTGGTTTCAGTTCATTGTCTGGAATCCGATTCAATAGATTTCAATGAATTGTTTCAGAATTTTAGAAATTTAAGTAAAAATGAAACCGAAATCAATATTTTGCAAAAATTGTCAAATATTTATGAAGAGATAATCGGTTTTGACTATGGATTCCAAAAACAAATCAATGGCACAGAAATAGACAAAGAATATAAGGAAAAGGAGTTAATTGATTTCATTACCAAAAATGTTCTGAAGATCTTAGAAATGGTTGATATTAAAGATGTAATTATAATGAAATATAAGATTAAAATTTTTAATATAAAATATGTACATGGTAATTAAACCTTGGTTATTTCTTTATAGATTTTTTCTGGTATTAAAAGAGGGGTTTCCACTAAAATCTCGTGTATTGTCTGTCATATAATTGTTGGAATTTTATTCAATCCTTTAATACCAATAAAAGTGTTGGGTAAGTCAATAGTGATAGTCTGTGGTGTGCTCAAGATAAAAAATGTACCAAGTAGCACATGTGCCGGATTTGTTAGAATGTTTGAGGTAAAAATAATATCAAATTATTCAAAATATCAAATAATTTTACTTTTTTTTAGGAACCCTTAGATTTTATCCGAAAAAATACTCATTTAAAACATCGAGAGTTTTGTGGAATTCTGTTGGGAGTCCAGTGCTCTTTCATAAGTGGCACCTGTTTTCACAAACCAATCCCTTCATCACAAAATCTTTGTTGGAATTTGAATTTGAATTTGAGATCAAAAATGCCTTCTTTTAAGAGAGAACTAAAACCAATAAAAGGAAATCCAGTCATAAGAATATTACAATTGAGTGACATTCATATCGACAAATATTATGTTCCCAACACTGAACCCAATTGTGGACAAATATATTGCTGTCGGGAGTGTTTTCAAAATTCAACAGTGATTTCAAAGAATCCAGACGCGGGCTTTTGGGGGTCTTATCATTGTGACCTCCCTTTACATTCTATTAGAAATCTATTTGAAAGCATTGATTGGAATTCAATAGATTTGGTTTATTGGACGGGAGATGTAAGCGATCACATGACGTGGACAGACAATTGCAACGATACTATTGAAGTCTCAAGAATTATAAGTGAATTATTTATGAATTACAGTAAATCTCTTGTCGTCGGAGCCATTGGTAACCATTTAGCGGTTCCGGTCGGAACGTAAGAAACACTTTAACATATTTGAAGTTTATTTAATTGGGTTATATTAAGATATGCCCCACACAATATTCAAGGTGATTTATCATCGAAACCACTTTATAAAGAAGTAGCCAGACAATGGAGTCAATGGTTATCTTCAGATCCAAAAGTTTTGGACTCATTTCTTCGGTAAAACTTATTCTTTAATATTTAATATTAACTTAAAATTCATACTTTGTTTTAGTGGCGGTTATTATTCGCTCACTTTTGGATCCGATTTAAAGATAATTGTTTTAAACACTAATTATTGCGCCCGACTTAACATTTGGACGTACTATCAAAGCATAGACCCCTCCGATCATCTCAAATGGCTTAACACTCAATTAGATGAGGCCGAGAGGTCTGAACAGTTTGTTCATATCATTGGTCACATACCACCTGACAATAGAGAGTGCACTCAGGCCTGGCTTTACTATTACTTGGAAATAATCGAAAGATATAATCATATAATTGTGGGTCAGTTCTTCGGACACACACATTACGATGAGTTCAGATTTCTTCACTCAAACTATAACTGCAATCATCCAATCGGTACTGAAATTGTCAGTCCAAGTGTCTCACCTTATGATTTGAATTTAATTCTAAACCCCTCCTACCGTATAATAACAACAACAGACCAAGGTGAACTAGAAAAGGCAATAAATCACATATTTAAGTAATTATTTTGTTATTTGAGCAGGTAAAATTATTGATATCGAAACATTTAGTTATGATTTGAGTGCTGCCAATTCCAAAATGGGTTATCCCAAGTGGTCTAAAGAGTATTCGATGGCAAACGACTACTCAATTGGTTTCGGTGTCTATGAATTCAGTGAATTTTATTCAAAATTAATTCAAAACAAAAATTATATGAAATTATTTAAAAGACATTACTCTCGAAGTAATCGAAACCATTCTTTAAACGAAACAAATATTTTAAATGATATGAAAGAATGTAATCCTTTCTATGAAATACCGAAACCGATTACATCTGTCGGTTAATAAAGTGTTATGCAATTTATAGTCTCTATTTCTCTATAATTTATTGGATAAATGTTCAAGGTCATATAGTAATTGCTAAAAAGAATAAATTCTTTTTCTTTGTTATATAAAATGACTCTGGGCAAATTATAATTGATCAATCAATTAATAGAGTGCAGCTTTACTAACCTTGGAAAGTTATATTCATAGTTATCCAGTGATTTCATAGATGCAAAACATATGACATATTTGACATTTTTTTTGTTGAAAAAATACCAGAGTTATAATCTCACACATATTTTATATTATGCAAGGTACTCTCATATATTGATAAAGTTTAAATATTAGAACCCATGATAAAATACCTAGGTATTCTGTGAAGTAAGTTTTCAGAATTCCCACGTGTTTGGCCAAAAAAGCCAACAATTATCAGGGAAAGATTCATTTTGAAGCTTTAAATAAAAATATGAACTTGAGCTAGTAACATTAGTAGAATTTAATAATAAAAATTAGTTTAAATAACGAAAGGACGAAAGGAATGGCCTTCAAATAAAAACTTAATTTAAAAAATTGAGTATCACTTCATTTGCTTTTTATTGTAAAAAACGGGAATTTTTTAGAAAATTCAATAAAAATATAAATTATTTTATATAATAAATAATAATAATTATAATTCAATACACATTTGATTTGAAAAGAAAATTCTTATTTTTTAATAGATTGATAGATAAGTTTAAAATTCTTTAATTAATACTAAATATTAAAATACTTTTATATAATACTAAATAACTCTTTTCCAGAATAGCCTATCATTAGTGGAAGGGCTAAACCAATAACACTATTATTTTTGTGGTTAACATTGAAATATAATGAAATAATTTTAATTAAATAGTTTCAAAGTTTTAGTAAAAACCCTTTTTCTTTTATTTATATTCAATTATACTTTTTTTTATCTTGGTAAAATTCAATATATTTTATATATTCATATTTAATATATTAATGATTGACTTTTTCTAATAGGAATTAATTTAATATTTAAATATGAATTTAATTCTTTTGGTAAATAATCTAGTAAATAATGATCTAGCAAGAAACTGTTTTCTAATAAATAAGTTCTGGTCAATTGTTTGAGTGTAAAACTTGTGCCAAATTCTCTCAATTGGTATGTATTTAAAGGATCACAATTTGATTGAATCAGTTTATCGACGATTTGTTTCTTAATATGATTTGGAAAACTTCGTTCATTAATTGCACAGAATAATGGAGTCCTATTTAGTCTGTCCCGCGAGTCGGGATCGGCTCCATTTTCAAGTAAAATGGACAGGAGTGTCATCAATGCCATATCGTTAACTCCCATATTAACCACAGCGTAATGTAAAGCAGATTTTCCAAAACTATTTCTTCTATTTATGGCATCAATTCGTTGTGACTTTTGATTGAAATTTATGATAAATATTTCAGTTTTTTTTTGAAAAAGTCTTTTAAAATTCTATAAATTATTTATAATAGAGTCATGTGTCTGATAATATCAAATACGTATTAATGTTTGACCTTGCTAACTGATAATAACACTGTATAAGAAGGAAGTATACAAACCTTGCAATAGTTAAGTAAAAGATTTAATATAACAATTGAATAATGACTTTCAGGTCCGAAATCCGGTATAGACTTGTCTGGAGTGTTGTGCTGTGTCCACGACTGCAATAATATATGCAAAGGAGTGTTACCATTGATGTCCTTAATATCAATATTTGCTTCTGTCAAATGAATTTCATCGTTAGTTTTCTATATTTTGGTTCTAGGCTAATTTTTAAAATTAGTTTAAGGAATTCAATTAAATATCATTATTTACTAAAATTAAATATAAAATTTTAATATTAGCAAGGACAATTTTTTCTTAATTTTATTAAAATTATTCAGTAGAGCAGTTTAATAGGTCAGTTTGTACAAGGATAAATTACAAGATTTTTTAAACTTGAAAATAAGCGCATAAACATTTGTTCAAACATTTGCTCAATTATCTAAATAATTAACAAGGTGAATTAAAATTAAAATTGATTTTTAAATAAAATCTAAATATAGCTTTAGTTTAGAGAACTTGCATTCACTTCTATTTAAGAAATGAATAAAAAATGATCTAGCAAACCTTTTAACAAATTAAAAATGAAAAACAAAATTCATACCATTTCTTATAAGAAGAACAATGAGTTCAATATCTTTATTATAGACCGCTCTATGAAATGGTGTCCATCCGTACTGATCGAGAGTAGTGTCCATTTGAATCAAGTTATGACTGAATAAATAGTTAAGAATATCATAACTTTGACTTTCAATGCATTTGTTTATAACAAGCGCTGACTTTTGAGCACTAAAATCAGGCCATAACTGTTTGTAAAGAATCATTGATTTAATCATTTAATCACTTTTTAATTATTCTTTTAAAGAATGCAATCAATTATTTTTTAATTATTCGTTAAAATTAAAGTGACAAACAATTGCTTGATCAATCATTTATTTTAGACATACCATGATAATATATTAAAATTATCAAGAAATTAATTTTTAATTAATAAAATATTAGTTTATTAAATATGAATTATATTTAAACTAAAATTCTAAGGTCTGATCTAGTAATTATTTTCTAAATATTTATTTATTAAATTCTTTAATAAATATTTAAGAATGAAAATTATGTTCGAAATATTCAAGGATATCTTTCCTAGATGATTATTAGAATATTCTTTTCATTTTTATGAATATTACCTTGGTGAGTTGTTCAAGTTTTTTATTATTCTTTTTGTTAATGGTTTGAGTTAAGTGTCGTAGAAAGTGATCAGCACAAATAGAATCATTGACCATGTACATTTGAAGTGAAATAATTCCTGTGTTAAACATTCGTCTGAATTTACGAAAAATTCTCAAAAATAATTTTCGAAGTAATTTGTGGGGCATTTGAGACACTTCTTGGTTAAGAGTCTTAACTTAAGAATCGTTCGAATGAAAGCACATTTAATAAAAAGTCTTTTGATAACACTTTCACTGAAGAGAAATAAGTTTAACGAATGATTTGTAAACTGAATTGAATAGTCTTTGAAATTTCACTTTAGTTAAGAGTCATAACCAGTTTGTTTTCAATGATTTTGTTCTCATTGAAAGTGCAAAACAATAATAAATTACTATATTATGAGTTATGTTTACTAATAATCTTTTAAACTATTGAATAAATTTTGATCTTATCTTTCAATTAATTGATTCAAACAAAAATTTGATGAAACGATTTTTGTGTTGAATTTTAATGAAATGATTGTTAATAATATATAATAGAATTTTATGTAAACTTTGTTCGAAAGAAACACTTTTTTTATACCCTTAACTTATTTAATGTTATTGAAAAGCACAGGAAAAGTGAGGACATTATGAAATACTTGAATACAATTATTAGTTATTTTAGTTTTGTGACAAAATTCGTTGACTTAATTACAAACAGTTTATAATTTTGACAAAAGAGTTGGAAAAGTCCTTCAAAAGAAGGCGTTTTAGTCAATTCCGTTGTTGGGCACAAGTCGAGCAACTTTTTCTTTTTGTATAGAATCTAATTGACAACACTTGTTGTTCAGGGATGACAACACTATTGATTCAATTATTGATAGATAATATTGAAGGCAAAGAAGAGTAGTTTATAACTGATTGTTATGTTTTGTTTTGTAGGTCACACTTGAAAATTATTTTTGCTAGGTATTGTCAATGATATAATAATTTTTATTATTATATTTATTATAGTATTTGTAATAAACTTGAAGGCAATCAATTGATAGACACAGATATTTAACATTTATTAATTGTACTAGATTATTTGTATTAGAAGATGTGGGCGCACTTTATTTCTATTAGAAACTATGTATGACTCAACAGTTATACAGCATTTTTATAAGTTTATAATTACTCAGTGAATAGGAATTCATAACAATATCACAGCAATAGTTTTTAATAATTTTAAATTTAAACTAGCTAAGTTTGCATAACAAAATTGGTGTCTAAAAACTAAATGTTTAATTATTGGTAAATTTCCCGTAATTTTCCTTTTTTTCTATTCTTTCAATCATTTTTTTCAAAATATATAATTAGGTAATCTTGGTAATTTGAATTTTATTGCTCAATTGACTCTCAGTTCATCCATTTATAATTATTGTCTGATTTGTATTCAATCAAATGTGAAATAATGATTATGTCATTTAAGTATTCGTCTGTCAGACATCTCAAACCTCTTTCTTGTATTCAATGGATTAAAACAGTCGATGAAATGAATAATTAACTTTTAAATTTTTTTTTAATAATTCAATAACTAAAGAATAGGTAATTTCCTTTTGATGAACAAATTCTGTGAAAAATCCATTATTTCCAGTATTTTTCCATTTACTTAACACTTATTAAAGTTCGTATGAAATATAAAAACCTCTTAAAAGGAAATGTTTAAAAAAAACTCAAAATGTTTTTAATTATTAAATGAATTACATAATAATTATTGAGAAAATTCACATTAATACCTATTATAATATATAATCTTGCTAATTTTAATATATAAAAAGCTAGTTTTTTAGAAGATATTGAAACTTCCCCTTTTGACTTTTTTTTTAGTTATCCTTATTGATCAAGATGAATTTTATTGGGTGTTTAATTATTTTGAAATGTTGTATACCCTATGGTATTATTAGCCCTGGGGCTCTAATTTTTAATTGAATTTCAATGTAAAAATTGACCTAATCTTCAGTAAAGTATTGAACAATTGAAACAAAACACGATTTTTGTTAATTACTTTAATAAAATGTAATCTAAACGAAACCACTATTTAGTTATAATCAGATGAGTTATGCACTCATTAAAGCTTTTATGATATTCGTTGGCAAATCGGTAGCCGTTTCTCATTTGTGACCCAAAACAAACTGATTGTTATTTCAATGAAAGGGCACTCGAGTTAAGTCGACTAACATTTTATCAATAAATCAAAATTCTATTCGACTTTCAATGATATTAACGTTCTTTGAATATGAATTCGTAAATCTTTTCAATTCATTTGTTATTTTCTAAGAGTTTTCATGCAATTCATGGATACTTCAATTACAATGACATCAATTAATGCTGAATGAAGATGAACAAGGTGCCCTTCTTAGAGTAAATTGGTTATATATATTAGATGTTCTAGTTAGTTTTGGAGAATATCCTTTAAATTAATTATTTAAAAATTGTTTTTGCATTAAACAAATCCTTTGAATTACCTAGGAACAATTTTGGATATCTTGCATATCCTATCCTTTTGAGAGGATTAAAATTTAATAGATTTTCTTCCATTGGTTTTGAAATTTGAATAAAATTTGTTTGAATTTTATTTATTTTATTAAAGAAATATTCAAAGTTTTGGGA
This sequence comes from Galumnidae sp. Gr-Ori-00277, assembly GCA_034700165.1. Lineage (NCBI taxonomy): Eukaryota > Metazoa > Arthropoda > Arachnida > Sarcoptiformes > Galumnidae > Galumnidae sp. Gr-Ori-00277. The sequence continues at coordinate 1,979 of JAQIXI010001585.1, read as the reverse complement.
CAAGACTTTGGTTTTGATTTAATAATTTGAATGAAAAGGAAAATTGCTATGAATTTATTATTGTTAATTTTTAATGATTTATGACCATGCTAACTTATTTATTCAATAAATATGAATAGGAAATGATGTATTAGAAGAGATAATTAATACCGAGCAAATTAATGATTGGAAATTTCAATAATAAGACTATTATTTAATCGATTTGACTCTTATATTATAACTATAATTATATTAAAGCGAAAAATTTGACTAAATTTTTAATTTATAAAAATATTATTGAAAAAATGTACAGATTTTAGACCAGAAAAACAATTTTATTGTTTTGTTTTACAAAAAAATGTGTTTTTTGTCGATCGAAATGATTGTCACGTTTTCATTGAATATTAGCTCTGGTTTTAGCAATAATTAAAGCCGTTGTCACGTAATTTCACCCAATATTTTCATTTGACATATGTTTACATTTTGTTATTACAACAATAATTACAGACGACTAAAACCTCGATCATTGATCAGAATATTTAAAAAAGTAATTTTGATACTCACTATAATCAGGGCATTGGCTTTCAATTATAGATATATCATGCTTAACTTTATTTCTAAATACTAAAATTCTATTTGTAGATCAATTTCACCAAGCTAATATAAAGAGAATTGCGTATAGTTTTCTAAATTTTTTAAAAATCAACTGGGTACATATGTTAAGTATTTAATGAACTTGCTCATCTTAGTTTTTAATAAAACATTAATTGTTATTAACAGAAGCTAAGGGTTCTCTCTCTCTCTCCCTCTCTCCCTCTCTCTCTCTCTCTCTCTCTCTCTCTCTCTCTCTCTCCCTCTCTCTCCCTCTCTCTCCCTCTCCTCTACTATTAGTAAAACACAATGAAATGCGTGATTAGAAACTAAGAAATATATGATAATAGACTCGTTATTCATAATTTTATGACTCGTTTATAGTTGAATGCAATGATGTCTACAATTGTCTACACTTTTATGTTATTTCAGTAAAACAAACATAAGTTTTATCACTTTTATAATAAAATTGGGGTAAAATATTAAATGAAAAATGATGTCTGAGTTTCTATATTATGATTATTCCTATTTAAAAGCACTCATTCAAATAAAAAGTTACTTAAACATGATCATTTTTAAAATTATTTGAATCAGGAACACTTATGATCTTTCATATTTCCCGACTATTTAAATAAACATTTATTTTCTATAATCCAATAAAATATATGTAAAATATGGGAATATTTTCAAATATAGATATAAATGTATGTCAACTATATTCTAGTATCGGAAAAAAGAGCAAAAAAGAGTAAACATTGAATTTTTACTCTTAAATATTATTACTAAGTTTATTTAAAAATTAAACCCATTAATAATTATTTATACATTAACATTTCACCTTTCTTATACGTTGTTTAATGATCAAAGTTTTATTATAATGAAAAGTACTGACCAAAGGCTACAAATAATGTTTTTAAAAGTGAAAACAATTTTCAATAATTTTATCTATGATTTAATATTATCTATTGAAAATTTTATCTGGATAAAATCATTATTTGTTCATTTGAACAAGGGCACATTTTAAAAATTCCTATTCTAAGCTATATTTCATTAATTTATCTAGCGAATAAATATAGCAAGATATAATTAAATTTTTTAAAATAATTCATTAGTCATATAATTAAATTTTTAATAAAAGTAAAAATAATTTTAAGCAAAAAAAAAATAATTTGTTATAATTTTAAAATAATTAAAACTAACAAAATATATTTATTCTCCTTGTTAATAATAAAGTAATTTGATTGACCATGTTCATACTTTGATAGATTTTGATTAAATTTTGATCAAAATTTTTAAAAATTATCTCATTTGCTAGATTGTCCTGATTTTGTGTAGGTCCAAATATCGTCACTTAGCAATTTGTAAAAATTAATTGCTTGTCAACAATCCCTTAACTTGTGATGACCCTG
>JAQIXI010001584.1:0-13034 GCA_034700165.1 Galumnidae sp. Gr-Ori-00277 | reverse complement strand
GATTTGATTGAATTAAATTTTACTTTTGATAGCAATTACTTTGATTTCACACCTCTGTCTCCGTCTCTCTCCCTCTCTCTCCCTCTCCCTTTCCTTGTGTTTCACATAATTTCTCAGCGAAATTGAATTTAAGCGTCAGTGCATCAGTCCATCAGTCAGTCCATCAGAACTCTTACACAACTGTTAAAAGTTTTAACTCATAATTAGAGACCAAAAAAGGTTTATTCAATTTTGTTTAGTAATTGATGGCATTCGAGGAAAATAATGGCATTTATTTTCGTTTTACTAATCGGATGATCGCATCTAAACTATTACTACAACTATTCACTACAAATCCAGACTTCGTTCAGAGTCTTTCCGACGACTGCCGGTCTATCTCTAAGACGTTTGTAGACATCTCACATATAAAGTGAATCCATTGGAAACTATTCTTTCCATTTGTTTCATTACCAGAGAAGCAGAAAAGTGATTGTTTGGTCCATCAATAGAACTCAATAGAACTTCTCTTCTATAAATTCTTTTTGTACTTTTCTGTACTCTCTTTCGTACAAATTTCATGAACACATTATAACCATTATCTACAAAATTGAGCGCTTATTAAACAAATGCCACCTCAGCTCTGGTCAATGATTTTTGGCCCCAACCATAAACACTCTAAATATAAAATTGAAAGAAATAATAATAATAGTAACCAACAAACTATAGAATCAGTGGAGAGAGAGAGAGAGAGAGAGAGAGAGAGAGAGAGAGAGAGAGAGAGAGAGAGAGAGAGACGCGGTTTTGGCTTTTGAAGTGTAGGTAATAGTGAATAATGACGTTAACAACAATTGCAATAACATTAGTTTTAGTCATCTTTCAATTGAATAAAAAGAGGGAAACGTTCCATAAAATTATTGGCAACAGAGGATTGGATGGCAATTATCTGTGCCATCAGTTTCTTATAATATTTGATTGCGTCTATTGTACAGTACTTACTCTGATTGCCATTAAAACGGTTATCAGAGACGAGACTTTTAGAAAGTCTTCTCCTGAGTGTTGGGATTCAATGCTAACTAACTTAAGTGAATGTTATTCACTCTAAACAGTAAGAGTCGGTTTTGAAATCAGTGGAGCATCACTTTGAGCTAAGAAATAAATTAGACTTTGATGGCCACAACCTGTGCCACTGGCGGTCAATGAGACAGGAAATACACAATTACTGCATCAGAAAAAAAAATTAATTCCATTTCTATAATTTTGGAATTACTTTCCTTTCGATACAAGAAATCTACAAATTGTATGCCATTTCTTCCGACAGATTATTATTAAATAGAAATACTATTTTTGTCACAACTTTTTTAGTTAGAAAAGGACTTGAAATGAGTTGTGAAGAGGCGATGATCTTCTCATGTAATGTGTTATTGGATTTACTCAACTTATCATCAAAATAGTAAACCAACCAAAACATTGTTAAAAACTTTATTATTATATTTTATGAGATTCTTATTCTATTGGAAATCCAATTGTCGTCCACTGTTTTTCAATGATATTCAGCTTCCATTGACTCTGAGTCTCGCCCTTGACTTTGATTTGGGATTTTATGGTTCAATTGAAAAGAAACACAATTTTTTACACCCGATTCCACTCTTGTTATGCGTTAATTCGGGTTCAAATATATTTGTTATTTATATACCTATAATAAGGTAATAATTCACACTTTTTTAGCGCACAAATAGTGTTAGAAAATCAGTGCCAAAGTTTGGCACCGAAACAAAATATTGAGCTCTAATTATAAGTCTGTTAACACCGGGAATAGACATTCACTGAAAATAGTTAGGAATATATCGTGAGAGCACTGGTCTAACACATTGATTATAGAGAGTGAGTATAGCTTTGATTATATTGAGTGCTTTAACCAAAAGGCCAAACATTGAAAGACTTGTGTATCACTTATTTTTTATTCGCTCATAAAATGTTTAATTTTGCTTTTCTTTGCTTTTCTTTGAGACAACTTTTTTCGTTTACAATTTGATGACTTATTTATAGGCAATAAAATTCTTCTATAAATAATTGAATATAAATTCCAAATGAGAAGAAAAAACATTTTCTCATTAAAAGCCAGAGTTAGTGCACAGAATTCAGTGTAATTGTGTTGGCATTTCTTTTTTATCTTCTCATTTGATTTCTTTACTCTCTTCTGTTCCATATTTAGTGAATAACTCTATTAATTCTATACAATGAAACAAATCGATTAAAACCTACGACTAGTCATGAAATAAGTTTAGTCCTCTTTTAATATTATTATTCGTTGGTTACTAACCATATCTTATTTCAATAAAAAATCAATTGTCAAGAATTTTCTTCATCATATGCTTAGGGAATACATTTTATTTGCAATTTTTGATTTGACTGTTGCCTAAAAAAGTACAATCATTTTAATAGTGTTTGTTGTGCTCTCACTAATCGTGAAGTTGTTTACTGAAGAGAAGATCACATCAATCATAATCAGAGGGAATGAATCTAATATTATTTAACAGATAATAATAGAAAAGAGAAGAACTGTCGATTTGATGCCTACATAACAGCACAGAATACAATATTACAATAGACATCACAGTATCATATGATAGTAAATGAGACGGGAGTCTATCCCACAAATAGTGATCGTTCGTTACCACAGAATGTAATGAAGACTTGCCATCATTTTGTGGTATAAGTGAAACAAATTTGTTTTTATTCTCAAATCAGAATTGACTGCAAATGTCTGACAAAATAATTTTTTTGGGCAACACTTCTATTATTTCTTTTTTATTACTCTTAGAACTCATGAGTTGTCTCTGACTCCAAACAGAAGCGATTTATTAGATTGCAGTCAATTCAGAGAAACTCAGAATAAATGAGACAAACTTTTGTGGTACTATTGATGGGACTATTGGTGAGACTATTGGTGGCGAACACACAAACATTGCAAACAAATTGAATGCCTTATTCGCGAAATTAGTCTAACTTTTGACTTAAATCTTGACTATTATATGAAGTAATGCCAATAAGTGAAGAAGAAGTGAGGAAAAAGTGGCCAAACAAGTAGTAGTAGTAATACTGTGTTTCACTCAAACATATTTGTTGAACGCATCAATGATTGCACTGCCACTCATTCCTATGAATGGACCATCGGATCCACTGACATGTCTGTGCCAACAATCATCAGACCGGCATCGCTGCAGATCAATGAGACACAAGTATGGCATCGAAACACCAAAATTATCAGGGACAACCACAACAATTACCGCCACAACATTTCCCCCATTTCTGTTATAGAAACCAATTTATACCACACATACAGTCTCTCCCCGTTTAACATATCGTTGTTCTCAACTGAAATTCTCTAAATCTATCGATTGATTATTATTTTCCAAAAAAATTCATTTTTAGAGAAAAATATAGTTTTTGGCGTTTTTTATGTAATGAGAATTGGGTTTCATTTAAATCTTCAACACATTTGAGACACATTTTTGCAGTTTTCACTCTTCACTCTCTTTCACTGTCTTTGACTGTTGTCAGAGTCATTGCCATAAGTCTTAAGTTTGTCTCTCTTGTGATGTCAATCAAAAGTAAGACCTCTGACCATATAATTGGATATTTTTCTTATTTTTTTGTGACTTTAATCACATAAGAGTGAGATTTAAGTCTAGAAATTGGACACAAAATGCGAAATGTGAGTGAAGTCAGTTATGTTGCAATTGATTGACTCTTGACTCAACTCTGGCAACAGGTCTACACCAGTGCTGGCATTGAAATGTTAACAATCGTTGGCTGATTATTAAACTCGAGAATCGTGTGTTTGACCATCTCTTGGATGAGTACTGATAGCGATCAGACTCTGAGGCCGTTCGAGTTGTGGGGTCTTTGGGGTCGACATAACACGCATTCGTTGTAATGATTGCAATGATCTTTAATTTGTCTAAACTATGAGTGAGTCCGCGCCCAACACAACCTCTGAGGGTTCATAAAGTAAGAAGAAATTAGAAATTAGTTATTAGTTATTATGAGTGCCTCTAATCATAATAATAAGCATTCGATGAATTACTTAATCCAATCCTCAATCAAAAAGTTGTGCCCTTTTGTTGCCATTAATTTGCTTTTCGATGACATCATAAGAATCCAAATCTATTAATATTGAGTTTAAAATTCTAATACTTATTGGAAGACATAAGACATCCATTCATTTATAATTGTCTAACATTAGAACCATATCAGGCAGTGATAGACTTAAGGTGTGCCGCAATCCATTGGCAATCCATTGATTTTTAGAGCCCAGAATAAAAATGATGTCGAAGTTTGATTGAATTGCAAACAACACAAACAAAGAACAAGAATTGATTTGAATTTTGTTTTGATTGCAACCATTTCTTCCTCTATTCAATGGCTTTTCATTAGATTCGGGCTCTTTATTATGATTGCAATCAGAGATTACATAAATTGTGAAAAAGAGGTGTTTTGCCTGAGTTTAAGGCCTGACTCACAAATCAAATGAATAAGAAGTTAAACAGTGTTTAACTTAAAATATAATGTAATAATGCTTTTAAGAGACAACTATTTATTAACCGCTAATAATAAAACATTGATTTTATAAATTTGTGGACCTCTTCTCCATTCAATTCTTTTAAGTATTGAATTAATATCTCATCTATTGTTTGGTTCATCCCTTAAATATTAACAGCTTTTAGATAATGTTTAAAATAATTACAATAAATACTATTTTTAAGTTTAATAAGTTTGAAGACAACACAAAAGCACTGAAATATAAATCTTTTTCACTTAAATTATAATTTTGTGTACTTTTGGTTCTCCGGTTATACAGTATTTACTTCACGGGTTGTTATCATTAGTTGTCTGAATACTAATGCAATTGAATTCAAACGAATCTTATTTAAGTTAAACTTCTATTTTAAGTTCAAAACATTTTCAATACTCTTCTGTATACCTGAGCTGATGGTTGCGTTCAGTTTAACGTAATTTGGGAGTGTGTGCCCATCTGTGCCCACCTTTCATAACCTCGTATTTCATTTCTGATTCTTAAATATTTTAAATAATAATAATAGAAGAGACGGCTCTTATCTGGAGCTGAAAACAGAGAATTCAAATGTCAGTTAATATACATTTTTCAAACGCCAATTACTATTACCTCAACTATTATTACACCAGAAATATCTCAGTAGAGATGTGTTTGCATTGACTGCCAAAAATTTTTTGTTTATTTAAAACTCTAGTCTCAGACGTGTTTGTGTTGTGCCATAGGTTTCACTCCTCTTTTGCCTCCAATGCCTCTCCAGTCAGGTCTGGCCATCAATTAGTTCGATCAGAATCTCAGACAAAACATAACCCCATATATAACATAAGGCAAACAACTTATGTCTTTCAAATACATTCTTCAGTCAATTTAAAAATTATTTAATACTTTTCTTAATGGTTTCGGTACACAAACTACTACTCCATTCTTTGCGGAGGTCTTCACAATAACTTATGTTTGAGTTATCTCTGAAACATCAAATTTAGTCCGATTTTCTCATAACTGATTGTATTTCAGTTCACAAAAAGTTTTGCAAATAACAAATCAATGAACAGATTTTGTTTTAAGCCTTTTGTTAGCACCGATTCTCTACAAATAACTAAACCATTACTGAGAAAAACATTCAATTTGTTTGTAAGTAAAGGGACTCCGCTTTCTATTTATCTATAATTTTCAAAATTGGTTTTATTGATAATTATTTGAAATTCAGTGAAACAAATTTTAGGAATAAAATGACCCCTCTTTTCATTGGAATACTTCTATTCCTATAATTCAATTTAACCAAAACTTAATTTATTATCGTTTTTCCAATAAAATGATTGAAATGTAAACATAAATATTATTTTATAACCAATTATTGACATCAATTCAAAGATATATCTGATATTCAGCTGTCTTTCGACACAATTCACAATCAAAATGAATATGAATTTATTCACAAAAACGCAAAACAAATATAAGGTCTGATAAATGAGTAAATTGATTGTATAAAACCTAATCAAATATATATTCTTAGGTTAGATTCAAATAACAGGAATTTTCTCTTCAGAGCCTATAATTATGGCTTAAATTTGAAATTTTAATCAAAAATATTAATCGAATAGTTTTATGAATAAAATAATAATATTTTTCATTTGGAAACTAATCATTAAAAGAAATGTTGATTTGAATCGAATTAATAAATTCCTGAAGAAATATATAATTTTAATTCAGAATTATTTTGATATCATTTATATTAATAATTATAAAAATTACTTAAAAGGGTTGACTGTTTTGAGGATTTCTCTCTTATGCTCTCATATAAAGATTAGATATAATCCCACATTAAATTAGGACCAATTTTCATCCAGTTCTAAATTTGGCAAAAAGGTGAAAGACTGATAGAAGAGGACACTTTTTTATGTAATCTATAATAGTAAAGCCCACATCTAATTATTAATATTCGATAGTTTTAATCCTGCAATTTTTAATTATAGTTTCAATATTTGACTTTCGATTTCTCCCTAAAATTTAATGACATTTTTTTTCTTTAATGAATTCAATATATTCTACCAAACGATGAGTAATGGATTCACTAATGGATTATTGCAATAAAATTAATAATTATTGCCTTTGATTAGAAAATCGTCATTAAATGCTCTTAAATTAATTCAATTAGACTTTTTTCAGAGAATTTCATTAAAGAATGAAATTTTTCCTAAAAATATTTTATTTCCTTAAAATAACATTTTTGTAGTTTTGGGTAAAAATTTTATTAGAAAATCCAATTAAATCACAATAAAAACTCACTTTTATGGACTCATTTTCTAAATTAGTTTAAATTTGATTAATTAAATGAAGAAAATATTTTAATTCTAAATAACAAAAATGTTTTAAAATCTAAAATTAAGCGAATCTAATCGGGGAGAGAGAGAGAGAGAGAGAGAGAGAGAGAGAGAGAGAGAGAGAGAGAGAGAGAGAGAGAGAGAGAGAGAACGTGATACCTGAAAAGTGTACAAAATTATATCCGACACGAATAACAAAACCTTTTTTGATAAATCTATAGATTTGGTGGACTTCCACTGATAGCCACAATTGAAATCATATTACGATTATCTCTATTTCCGTCATTTCTTTCTTAAATAAAATTAACGTCTTTTGATTAGAAGAAAAAAAACTCGAAATTCATTTAAAGTATTGAAGCGAAAACTGAGATAAAAATCATTATTAAAGTCGTTTAATAATGTATTTGATTCAGATTAGTTTCAACTAAATTAGAATTGAGATTACATTTGGAAATTACCTTTTCATCTATTCGGCCCTAATTTCAGATGAAATCTAAAAAACACAACTTATTTGGCACTTAAATGAACCGTTTCTTAATTAAAACTATTTTTTATTTGATAATAATCTGTATATTAAACCGTAGTTTCAATTTATTAATCATTTGATTCTCTCTTTTCTTATTATTATTATTAATTGCATTTTATAAACTTTTCTTATCTCATTAAACCTGATATTAATTTGATTTAACCGATCAATTTTCCTTTAATTTACTTGTATTTTTAAAATTAGCAATGTAATTTCATAATTTTAGCACTACTCAATTACTACTCCATTACTAATAGACATTCAATGCTCTCATTATTGTAAGTAATACTAAATTCATGGAAAAATTGTTGCCAATAATTGCCAAGAGTATTATTTTATGTAAGAGTATTAAATTACTTAAGAATTTATTCATAATTTTAGAAAAAAACTAATTAATATATTATTTAACATTCATTTGTGTCGACATTTTTGTGGTCCAGTCATCACTCAAATATCACTCAAATATCTACTAATTATTTATTTTTTTGTGGGTTCGGTCTCTCGTCTATTGACTAACTGTCGAAATACTGCCTTCGAGTAAACATTTCTTTTATTTTTTCAATTACTTAAAAACAAAGTATCAAATTGTATTGAATATTCATTAAATAACCTAGTATAATCATTTCTTCTGTAACTACAATTACAAAAGAAATGTTAACTTAATGAATTAATTGTGCGTCTCTTTTTTCATTTAAATTAAGGTCTGTTCAAAGAACAGACCATTACAAAAATTACCTAAATGGTAAGGCCCATTATATTATCCCTCTCCACGGTAATCTTTAGTAAAAGGCGAAAGATTATTGCGAATTGAAGAGAGATTGAGCTTAAAACTAAAGCCTTTACAGAATGGATGGCTATTATTCAGGCGATTGTTTATTGACAGCCATTAAACCATAAAATAATTGAAAAGTCATTAAAAAACACAAATTTTCTCAATTTATTTAATTAAAAGATTTGGTGAATATTTTTTATTTTATTTTTACGAATAAAAAATAATTAATTGAGTAATAATTAGTTAATTAATTAAATTTAAGTTCGACACAAATAAATATATTGATGTAAATGAGTTGACACAAATAAGTCTTATCACAAGAGATATGTTTAGAGGAAACTCTTTATAAAAAGGGCCCAATAAGTAAGGACCTTATATTACCCTGATTTGAAATAAAGTGTTCAATGTCAATTTGTGTAGTTAATCATTTGGGGAAATACTAATACTTTAGGATTAGTTAATGATTGAAATATGAATCCGAAAATTCTATTACAAATGACCCGTAAATCTAATAACAGACGAAAGATCTAATGTTTATTCATTATATCGAAGCAATAAATTTAGTTTAAAAACTGATTTTTTTGGGTTTCAAAATCCATCTCAAGAATAGTTAATTAAATCGTTTAGTATTTTATTGAATCTCTTTTTTTCGCTTCAAAACTAACGAGTTTTCTAAACGATTGAAACTTTAGATAAAAATGTTAACCAATAAATAAATATTGAAAAATAGAGGCATTAAAACTCAAAAAAAAAATTATCGAAATCTAATTTATTAAATCATTTTTGAAATCAGAGCTAATTTAAGGCTTTTTTAAAAAAGAAATTACGAATATTTAAAGTCTTGACTATAATTGTACTGATTTTATGATTTAAAACATTAAATGTTGTCTAAAATACAATAAAATATATAATTTAGAAATTGTGTTCATTCGGGTGTATATCGAATGCATTTTTTAACTCCAATTCCTATTATTTTAATGAATATTCTGAACACAAAATTCAATGCTTTTGGAAAAGAAAATATTTTTATAGAAATAAATGTATAATTATTTTCAAACTAATTATAGGATTACTTTAACAACAAATTTAGTGTCTTTAACGACAACTGTATTTGAATTGTCAATTGTTCCTTAAAATTATATACCTATTAATCATTGATTCGTGAGTTTTAAAAGACTTGCCGTTAATATTGAGAAATATATTTAGCTCAAAGTCAACTCAATTACGAAATTCGCGAAAGTAAAGGGAAAAAAGAGATAATTTTCAATCACTTTAATCAATGGTAGTATTTATGAAAAATTTACAATTAATTCAAATTAAATGTTTAAAAAAAAAGTAATGCAAAGACGAACGCAAGTAATTGAGACGACCATTAATAACATTATTATTACTCTATTATTATTTATTTAAATAATTTTTCTTGCTATCCAACAATTATACCAGGTTCAAATAATGATTTAATTTAGATTATAAGAAAAGCATTTGTCAAATTAGGAAAGCTTTAGCCCAAAATCAAGAACTGGTAATCATCTTATCAACATTAGTGCTCTTCTTTTGCAAGGGAAGATCATTTTTATTTATTCCACTCCATTTTTTTCATTCTGGTATTTCATTGCCGTTTAGATTGAGATTAATAGTCTTTCAATAATTATCGGTTCAATAAAATCATTATTCGCTTTTAAAGCTTATAATTTGGTCATAAGTTTTAATCCGAATACTTGTTTCACATCTATTAATAATGGACTGAATGTGCGGTTATTTGATTTATTTTATTATTATGTCATTTATCAAAATGCCTTCCCTATGAAATGAGCAAAAAACTAATTTGAAAAAACTTGTTAATAATCAATACGATCGCCATTCGAGTACTGTATGTCAAGCCTTTCCTAATTTAGATTATAGTGTTTTGGTTCAGGTTTTTGCTCTTTTTTTTATTCATATATTTTATTATCGTTAATATATTTTCTATTCAATGGTCTATAAAGACATTAACTCAAGAAATATCCGATTCTTTTAGTTTACGATGAGATCAAAAAAAATGTTTTTTATGATTAAACGAAAAAAAAAACTTTTGCGCCACAAATAAAAAGTTCATTCATTTATTTTTTCGATTAAATAACAAATCTATAAAAAAGGTATTAAAAAGTGAAGGGTTCGGTACGTCATGTGTTTTTACTGGAATAACTCAAAAGGAATTAAGGGGTAAACTATCGGTTTATTTAAGTTTTTATCTGTTTTTCGTAAATTACTATTTAAGTGAATTTTAAGCGCAAAGATTGGGAACAAATGTTAAAAAATGAAACTAAAATAACAATTAGATTGTGTTGTGTTATATCGAATCTTACAAAACATTTATAAAGAGTCGGGCAGTGGTTGTAATGATGTTGTGATCAAATAAAATCTAATACCGATAAAAACAATGAACGCTTTGCATGAATTTTAAGGAGAAGTAAAAAATCAATTTTTCTTCACTTAATGCGAAACTTAAAGGTTTAATGAAATTTCAAGTATTACTTACAAAACCACAAGAATTTTGTAGAAACAAATGGAGAGAAAAAACATTAAAAATTTTGTGTAGAGTTAGTATACTTACCCCCAAAACCCCCAAATTTGGTTGGCGTTAGCGGCGAATCATTATTTATTAGTTAGTCTTTTATGTTAGTATTCGGTAATAAATAAGCATGCTCATTAACACCTGGGGCGCGAGAACCATATTTATCTCAGCATCAAATGCACGAAACATTTGGGGGTTAATGAGAGATCACATTCACTATGTGTTCACTAAATTATAATTTATACAATAAATCTCATTTCATTCCTCTATTATCTAAACTTAATATAAAACAGAACAGAATTTTGGGCGAAAAAATTCTCATCAAAATTAATATAATATACAATTTTTGGACATTTGTCCTCCTCTATACTCCTCTATACCTGTGCCGTACTATTATTAGGGTCTCCTCTTCTTTAGAATAAGTTTTCTCTTTTAAAAATTTTGTTTAAAAACAATTTTTATTACATTTATTTTGCATTGAATAGCAGTTAAACATCTGATGCATACCATTAATGTTCCCCGACTTGAGTTTGGTCTGAGTTCTACCGGAATCTAATTGTAATGCAAACGATAATTGGATAATCTATCAGTTGGGGCACTTCAACAACCTTTGGGCCGCTTTCCTAATTAAATGGACAACTGAGGGCTAAACTCCAGGATAAATGTCTTGTCTAACTTAAACAGTCTTTGCTATGAATGCCCTCTTCTTTAGTTGTGAGGGATAGTCATGAATGGGTCGATTCCCAGACTCTAATGAAAAATTAAGTAAAAAAATTAAAATTTTTCCTCTTTTGCCGATCTTTTTGAGTGACGTTCCAATGGATTATCAAATTAGTTGTTCGAGTCATCAATTTATTGAATGTAAATCATTTTCAATCTGGTATTTAGTCTGTGTTTGGCTCTCAGCCAGTATTTTATGCGATTATTCTGAGCAAAACAACGCCTTATAAAATAATTGCAGTGATTGGCCATCAAAACGCCGTTTTCTATCTATTTGTGTCTCATTTAATTATAGATTAGAGTCAATCAATTTTATTATATTTTTTGTTATCTTAACGTTTGACGCATTTGTTTCTTCGGCTATCAATGACTGACCAAATAATACCATATAATAACAACGCTATGAACAGTGACTGCACTCACTTTTCACAGAAAAGTTTTCAGTCATTTTAACTTTTCATTCAAATTGAAACTAAACAGTTGAGGGCCAACACAGGGAGGTCTAACACATCATCTTATGTGTGCCCCTATCCTTCCCTTCTCTTCCTTTCTATTCCTTTCTATTTTGATTTTCTCTCCTCTTTTCTATGTGTGTGTGACTTACGCCTCAATTCTCTTCTCATTCTTTTCTCTCAGCATTTGATCAGAATATTTACTTTTGAACATAAAATATCTCTTCTTTGCCATCAATTTGTTATGTAATAAATTATGGGGAAAATGTTGTCTTCAGTCAATTCATTGGACAATAGATTCATAAATCACGAAATCTTTTAATAGTTTGTTATAATGTGAGACAAATTGGATTTCATTTAACTTTAAAGTACTTTTTGTCTCTTATTTATTAGACAAACATTCCTTTAGTGGCATTTTTTCTTAATTTTAATTCCATTTCAGGGAATAAAAAGTTCTTTGAAACTAATGAGAGGCCGAAAATTAAATGATTTCCATTTTAGAAGAGATGTTCGCAAATAAATCATTATTAGTGTTAATTAATGCAGAAAATTGTTATTAATGTTAAATCATTGAATAGTAAATGACTGTAATTTAGAAAATAAGTAAATTTGTTCTGAAAATTCTTTAAGAAATCAATAATTAGTAAAATCATTCAAAAAACACATTTCATTAAAAGAGAAAATTAGTAAAATTTAATTAAGTTTAGAATTTATAGCAATCATAACCTCATATGACTCATGAAAAATGATCTGAACCTTCATTTAAAGAGAATTTTTATATTAAAAACAAATGCATTTTATTTAATGTTTTTCTTTTTGAACAAAAGATTTTTATCATTGAATGTATGTTTGATTTTAAAGTGAACTCAATTATATTGATATGAGCTTTAAATGTAATTACATTTAATGATGGCCTCAGTTTTCAAACAATTAGTAATTGTTTTCATATTATATAATATAATAATTTATATTCAAATAATTGGTTCCAACTCTTTGTTTATCTATATTTTGTATCTTATTATTAAACATCTGTTCAATGATTGCTATTATATTTTTCACTACATTTATGTAATAAGGTGTAGTATATATTTTCGTTTTACACCCACCAACCCACCAACCCACCAACCCACCCACCCC